>PVKN010000526.1:0-23015 GCA_004027915.1 Capromys pilorides
TCCTCCTCGTCTTCCTCCTGCCAGAAGAGGCTGGGCTCACCTCCCAGGCGGCCACCAGGTCCAGTCTGTGGGCTCACTGTTAGCCCTCTGCAGACAGGTCAAGTCCTGATGGCCAGGAAGGACTACATCCTTCTGGTCAGTCTCATTACACACACACTCCTCTGAGCAATATCATTTCACACACACACACACACACACACACACACACACACACGTGCGCGCGTGCACACACACGCACGCACACACACGTGCACGCACCCAGTCCAAGAGTCTGGGCTCTACATTGTATGCAGCTGGACACAGTGAAGCAGATACTCCAGTTCCCTCCCTGGTGCCCTCAGCCTTTGGGCAGCGCCCTCTGCTGGCCACTGAGAGGTGTAGGAAGGAACTAAAGTTCTGCAGAGTCGCTCAGAAGATCTGGGAAGGGGATAAGAGAAACCAGTAGAAACCTAGAACCTAGAGACCAACCTGCCAGCCACATACAGAATAGTCATGACAAAGCCTTCCTGGAGGAGGGAATTTGTAGCCAGCTCCCCATGGGCCTAATGGCAAGACAGGACTTAGGACACCCCAGAAGGGACTCTCCTGTGTGCCCAGCCCTGCACCTTTCTTGAATGATTGACATGCCCGAGAAAGCCCCTGTGCCCTACCTGGTGGGGTATAGGGCTTTCCCTGTCACCCTCTACTGTGACTGGGAGGAGCAGCTCTGGCTGGGAGTCTGAACCTGCAAGAGAAGGCAACCCCAGACTGACAAGTGGCTGTTTTACTCTACTTCACAGATACCCAGGTCCCTGGCATGCAGGCACTTCATGTGGGGTTGGGACCTGAGTCAGCTTGTCAGGAGCTTGCCCAGTTCCAGTACTGGCCAGCTCGTCCAGAGGTGAGGCCTGGGTCAGGACCATCACCTGCTTCCCATGCCAGGTACCTCCCCATCACATCACGTCCCCGGCACGTCCCACACGTGGAGCGTGGGATGGGGCGGGGTGGGGTGGGGCCAGTGCTGCAGCTTGAGCCTCAGGGCCCCAGGGGAGGGGCAGAAGAAGAAAACTTAGGGGTTCTCACCCGCTGGGCTGTGTGTGCTGCATATGTTAGAGAAAAGAAGGGCCAGTGGGCCCCAAGTGTTTGGAATGTGTCCCCTGGGGCTGAGGGAGGTAGGTCACAGGTGTCACCAAGGTCTGGTGGGTTTAGGACCTGCTCCCAAGCTGTTTCTCCTGGCTCAGGGATTCTGGTTAAGTCCTGAGTCCATGCTTTGGACACAGCCCCTTGGTGCAGGTCAGACCTCCAGGGCAGCCTCTGTTCCCCACTTTCTGGGCCACCAAACCCCTGTCCCTGCCTGACCATATCTGCAGCCATACGGCCCAGGGCCTGGCTGCCTGTACAGCAAGCTCCTCAGAAGTGGATCCCCAACAGTGGGTCTCCTGACTGTGGGTTCCCACCTTCTCTGCCTCAATGCACCAATCCACCACCTTCCACCTCCAGGCTACCCCTCAGGACCCACCCTTGCCACCAGACTTCCCAGAGGCAAGGTCTGAGGCCCGAGAGGAAATTCAGGCCCCAACACTTTAATTGGAGGTAATTAGTTAATTTACTCTGAGAGTGGCAGGGAGGCAGAGGGAGGGACCAGGCCAGCAGGGTTCAGCACTCCTGCTCTGGTGGGTCTGTTTCTAGACCAGACCAGTGCAGCCTGCTGGACCCCTCTTCCACTGGCTGGCTCAGCAAGTCCTGAAGTGGGGTATCCAGAATGGGACTCCTGAGGTTAGTAGAGGTGCCTAGTGAGGCCCCTGAAATGGAACTGGTCCCTTTCATTCTTGTCACCCACACCAACATCCTAACCAAGATCACCACATTCTAGGGCTGCCCACTGTAAACCAAAGCAGGCCCTGAAAACCATCTTCCCCCTATCTTAGTGCAGAAAGCCATTCAGTAACAGCAAGGGCCCCGCCGGAGGCGTGTCACTGGCCCCAACGCGTTGCCGAGGCAGGCGGCGTGGCGGGGACTCTGGCCGACAGCCTCCCGCGCCATCCGTCCGGAGCAGCTGACCCGCTGGCAGCCAGCCAGGTCGCTGCGGCCCGGGAGGCAGCAACGTGCGGCGCGGCATGTCGCGGGAGGCTGGCGGGCTCAGAGGCAGGGAAGTGTGGGGGCGGGCCAGCGCCTCCCCCCCTCCTAGCAGGCCCATTCATAAAACCCGCAGGCGCTGCCTGGCCTGGCAGCCCAGGACTCTTAATTGCAAACTCATTAGGGAGTTTGCATCTCATTTGCATGGAAATAATTTCCGGGCCCTAAACAGAGAAACTCACACCCCCATCACCACCCATTCATCAACCCCTCTAGACCCATCTGGAAAGGAGGGGCCCTGTCTCTGGCTGCCCCCTCCCCACCTCCTCTCCTGCCCCATTGGGAGCGGGGAGGGCTGGCAGAGCACCCACTACCAGGGCCCTGCCTATGCCCCAGGTGTGCTGGCCAGGACCCAGTGGGCCCAGTGAGGGAGGCACCAGCCAAGTCATTTGCCCCCCGGCCGGGCCATGCCCAGGGAAGGGAGGAGGCGGTCTACCGTCGGCCTCAGCAGCTGGTCGTACCTGGCAGGCTCAGGGCTGGTGGGTGAGGTTATGCGTGCCTGGCCTCACGTAGGTTCCCTGGTGCAGGCCATGCCCCCACCCCCACGCCCCTGGTCCCAAAGAACAAGCCCTCTGTGACTAGGGAACAGACACCCAGTCACAGTCATGATGCATAAAGGCACCCACATGGCCAGGCGGCATGGCAGTCCTGGCCAGGGCAGACAGCTGCCTTTGCAAGCCCTTCGTCCTCTGGCGCCGTGGTGGGGGCCGGAGTTATCCCAGGATGACTGAGCAAGAGGGCCACTGGGGGCTCCTGTAGGCACCTCCGGCCTCCCCCCATCCTGTAGTCTTCATTGGCAGAGTCCCCAAGTGCTGAGCCTAGCATGGGGACCTGCTAGGCAGGGACCACAGCAGCCTCCTAGGAGGAAGCACCCACCCCCAGCCCCCTCATGCTGCCCTTCCTGTCTTAAGAGAATTTGGTGGCAGGAACACTCCCCAAATTCTCTGGGTGGAAATGAAACAGAACTGGCTAAAGTGCATGAAATCTGACATGGCCTGGGCCAGTATCCTGTTCCCTCTATTCTGAAACAGTACCAAAGCAAACACAAAATTCTCAGCATCGGAATCTAAAATAAAAGCCAGAGCTGGGCATGGTGGTACACACCTGTAACCCCAGCACTTGTAGGCTAAGGCAGGAGAATCACCGGCATGGGCTATACAGTAAGTTTTCAACCAGCGTAAACTACACGGAGAGACACTCACAAAAACATCATGGTCGCCTCACAGTAATAGTAACCAGGCTCTTGTCCAGGTCACCTGGACCCTCTGAAGACATGGCCTGCTTGTTATTACCCTAAGGATCCACACACTCCTTCCACCCACTGGGCCTGATAGAGGAAGGTGGACTCATGGGTTCTGGGGCACTGGGATGAGCTGTCTTTGTCCTCCCAGTTTCTGGAGCCACTGGGGTCTGGGCACTGGGGTGCACATGGCCAGGGATGCTGGAGTAACGTGCCAGGCCACCTCTTCATCTTTCCTCCTCTTTTTTGTTTGATGTGAGTCTCTTTTACAAGGCAAACAATATAAAAATAGATTCATATTACAGGGGCGTAGGCAACCATTCTTTATTGCTAGAGGCACATGAGGGAAAATACTACGGAGGTCACAGGTCCAGACCTCCTGAAGGGGGAGTTTGGGCAGCGGAAGGCTCATCTTGTCCGGATGAAATCCGGCCTGAAACTTGATTAGTGCAGAGCTTTAGAGGGAGCAGGGGTCACGGCCACCATGCTGAGGGACAAAGTCCACTCTTCAGTTGACAGTGAAGAAACTGCACTATTTCTAGAGTGATGAGATCGCCTCGAACAGGGGAACCTGGGAGGATAGAGTTTCCTGGGAGTGCTCTATCTGTAGCCAGTGCATGGCCAGCACCCAGCACCCAGCACCCAGCACCCTCAAGCCTCACTCCCACCCAGACCAGTGAGCACAGCTCCCTTTCCTGCCTGCTGGGCTGCCAGTGGAGGAGCCAAGCCACCCACCCGTCTCTCCGGACTTGGCAGGAAGCCTCCTGCAGGCTTGGCATCCTGGTACTTTGTAGAAGACTCCCTGGTGTGCCCGAGAACACTTAGGCTCCAGACCGGAAGCATCTGCTCAGGGGTGACTTGGGCTCAGCACACAATCTGTGTGAGCCTCAGGTTGATCCTGAGGACCAATGGTCATTCCTGCGGTGCGGGGCTGTGGCGGACACTGTGGCGCCTGCAGGTGTGCAGGGCCTTGCACAGAGTGGGAAGTGGGTTTGGTAAGACTCTCACGGCTCACAGGTGGCTCACACCTCTGGGCGCACTCAGGCATCCCCTGGAAACCTGCTGGATGTGACTCAGTGGTAACTGAGAACCGTAGGCAGGCAGGCGAGAGAGCTCTCTCAAGCACCTGCGGACCCCAGGGCTGTCTCTCTGTTCCCTATTCCCTGCGGGGTGTCCTGGTTTTCCACCCAGCCTTCCCTCCCTTCAAGCATGAGCCAAGGGTGACACCTGGTGGCCATTTATGTAGCTGCAGGACCCTGACCCCCTGAGGTCCCCACCCCAGCACCCAGCAGGAAGGTCAGGACCACCTTTCCTGAGAGCACCTGAGCACCCACTAGGCAGGCCTTGTTTTCTTTGTCCTGATTATGAGGGTTTATCCTCATTGCAGCTGAAACCCGAAGCACAGGAAGACACACAACTCCCCAAGGATCACACGGCCCTTTGGGATCCGACCTCAGGGAAACGAATGCAGGTGACACTGGACAGAGCACCAAGCCCAGCACCCGGGGACAGATGAGGCAAGAACAGGCCTGCCACTGGGGCGGAAACCTCAAGTTCCAAGCCAGCCTCCCACTGATGAGCAGGGTGCCTGCCACCTGTGCCCCCTGCTCCCAGCCTCAGTCTCCCCAACTGCCCATGGGTTGGGGCTGGACAGAGTGTCACTGTGAGATCAGAGAAGAAATTACTTATGAGCTCACCTAGGGGGATTGACCACGCCTGCTCATGGGCCCTGGCAGTACAGCAAAGCCATCAGGGTGGTTTGCATTCTCCCCAGGGGGCTGCCTGCAGTCAGGGCAGGGAGAGGGCCTCAGGGTCCTCACCTTTAGGCTCCCTGGCCCTCCAGGGTCAGCTCCTGGGGCTCCTGTCCCAAGGGCTTTCAGGAGAAACTGTGTTTTTCTGTCCACATAGGCCTTGGGCAAGCCACCTGCTCACCAGAGCCCCAAAAGGCCTGGCCCATCAACCTAGCTTGGGCCTCCTGGGCCTGGCCTCTGGGGCAGGGAAGGGGGGTGTGGGGAGCTTAACCCCACAGCATGTAGGCGCCATAATCAGGGTCAGGTGGTTGGCTCAGCGGGCGGAAATCCCGGCTTAGCAGGAATGGGGGGCTGTGACCTGGGAGAGGGGTCAGGGCAGGCCAGGCACATGGAGACCCTAGGGCTCAGATGCCAGCCATTCCTGGAATGGTGCTCTGGGAACCCCACAGAGTCCCCTCTCTCTGGGGTTACTGACTGCCAGGGTGGGGGGAAGGTCCTATTGCTCTCTGTGGCTGGGGTGTACCAGGTTTGCCCCCAACTCAGGGCAGCAGGAGCCTTCCCAGGGCACCCTGCCCACCCCTGCCATAATCCTCCAGCCACAGAGGGAGATGGCCTTCCTCTGAGGATCGTAACACCCATGGGACAGTGGGCAGGGCAGAGAGGGGACTCTGCTGGGGAGGCCTTCCAGAATGCAGCAACACAAAGAGACCACTTCCCGTCACTCTCTATTCTTGTTTTCAGGCTCGGACCAGGTAGCCAGGTGTCCCCAGTGGACCTTCACTGAGAATCCAATGCAGGTAGGGCCCCTGCATGGTCATCTTTGCTGACGCCCATGCTGCAGGGCAGGGAACAGACCAAGAGCTGAGGAGCAGCTCTGGTTGCATGGCATCACAACTGCACCCATTCCTGGCCTTGCTTTACCCAGCATGGAGGTTTTGCCTGGGCCTCAGTATTGCTGGCCTTGGTGGTCCCCACACCTGGCCAAAGAGCTGCCCAAGGTGAGGACTATGCAGAGCACAGTGGCGCTAGGTCTTGCCCAGCCCCACTGCAGAAAGAAATGGGAATGCAGTGGGGCCTTGCCCAGGTGGCAGAGCCTGCTCAGGTGACAGGACCTGGATAGTCACTTAAAGGTCATCCAGTGCAGCACCCTATAAACTCCCAGATAGGGACGGCGACTTCTACCTCGGCACTATAGAAATGGGCGTCACTCGGGAATCACCCAGTGAACTTTGCTCCATCGTGGAGTCTGTCCCCAAGGGCGCGGGCTCAACCCCAAGCAGAGCACGGACGTGCGCTGCCTCTCCCGGCTGGCAGTGCTAAGCAGAAGTCAAGCATACTGTTCACGCCCACAGTTGTGTGGCATGAGCACTGCACACTTCCGCTCGCTCCAGACTCACAGCAGGCAGGAAGGCGATATTAGGTGGCCCTGCAGTGGGGACAGCCAGGGGTCCGGCCCAGCAGGCACAGGCTGGGATTTCAGAATTTACCGAGAAAACAGATAGTGTGCTGCAGCGCTGAATTATAAAATTAATCACAGCAGCGATGCATCAGAGGCCTGCTAGGCTCCTGGCGTGGGGCAGAGGCAACACTCCCCTGCTCAGGCTCACCAGGGTGCCACATGCAAACACTCATGTCCGTGTATGTCCCTGTCACCCTTTGCTCCCCTTTGATGAACAGAACACCAGGACTGGCACGGAGCCTTCAACTGCCCAGGTGAGCATGTGCAGGGAGGCTGCCAGGGTCCCAGACCAAGAGGGCAGCCTGGCTGGGGTGGCTCCCTGGAGAGGAAAGCTGGGAACCCCAACAAGCCCCCCCACAGGCCTTGTGTGTATGCAGCAGGGCATGGTACCCTGAAGGACTAAGGATCCCAAGGTGTAGGGACAGATCCCGGGGCACTGGCCTATCCTCCCTCCCCCGTGCTCAGGCCCCACCTAAGACAAGTTCCTGGTCACGCTGTACCTCGTGCCCAGAGCTGGCATTTACTAAAAGGGCAGAGACAGCGAGAAGGGCCTTCCTGTGCCATTGAGGGAAAAGAGTCAGGTTTCAAAATGCCTGAGGGTAACAGTGACAGCCAGCGGTGTTCCCTGCCTCAAATCTTCCCAGGGACAACGGTTGTGGAGTAACTAGAGGGCAACAACTAAATCCCAAAGGTGGACAAGAGAGAGGGCCTGGCCATTCCAGGACAAAGCTCTCGAAGCTAATGAGCTCAAGAAGAAACACTGGGAACCACCAGGCGCCACTTTCCCTGCAGGAAACAAGAAAGCCACAAATGCCAGCTGAAGGCCATGCTGCAGGGGAGGGGACACGGGAGCCACTCGCACAGCAGGTGGCAGGCAGGTGGCAGCACTCAGCACACAGTACCTTGTGACCTGGCTTCTCTACTTAGAACAATTCCTGGGCATCTGGGGCTGGGAAAGGGGTCACAGGGTACTACTGCTCATGGTGGGGACAGGCACATTACCATCAAGGGGACAGCGGAGTAGGCAGCAGTGACAATCCCCGCTAAAGTAAAAGCATAGCAGTGACATATGTTCCCAAAGTTCTCCGTCACTCATCCAGGAGGAGCTGGAGGAGGGCGGGGCCTGTCCCTGTCTCTGTCCTTAGGCCACCCTCCAGGTCATTCCCACAAGGGCAGGCTGCTTACCCCCAGGCTGCCCCTTGTTTCTGTACCTGAGGAGGCGAGGACCCTGGCAGTCATGGCCCCTGACCACACCTCTGGTGTGGCCCGCAGAGGGGCAGTCCTTGTGCGGGGAGCAAGCTCCTCAGAACCAGGCAACGTTCCCTCGGCCCAGCACTGCCAACTCCTCCTCTCTCTATCTTTCAAGTTCGATCAGAACATCCTAGGTCCCTGTCCTACTGCACAGGGTGACATGGTGCTGATCAGAGTCTCTACTTCTGCAGCAGGCAAAACCTAAACTCTTCACCAAAATCCTGACCTGGGTTTAAGGAGCAAAGCTAGGACAGAGGCCAGGTGTGGTGGCACATTCCCAGATGCTAGGGAGGCTGAGGCAGAAGATCACATGTTCAAGGCCAAGCCAGGACAATTTAGTAAGATCTTGTCTCAAAATTTAAAATACAAACAAACAAACAACTTTTTGAGGCTAGGCATGGTGGTGCACACCTGTAATTCCAGCACTCAGAAGGCTGAGGCAGGAGGAGCTTTGTGAGTTTGAAACCCATCTGGGCCACAAAGTGAGCTCAAGGCCAACCTGAGCTGTGTAGTGAGACCCTGTCTCATAAACATAATAAATAAATAAAATAAAACTTTTAGAAATGTGAAGAGGGCTTAGGATATAGCCAGTGGTAAAGCACCCTTAGTTCAATCCTCAATATCAGAAAAAAAAAAAAAAAAAAAATTGGAAATCTGCACCTGGCCCTATGATGTTAGACGCCAGGCTCAGCCAATGGGCACTGGGCCTGCCAGGACACTTGGGGCTTGAGGCAAAGCAAGGGGCAGATGAGGGTGCCAGTGGGCAGCAGAGACAGCACCAGCCACGGTGGGCCAAGCCCAAGGCTCAGTGCCGAGGACCTAGACAGGGACAAGGCCCAGCCAGCCCTGATGGCACACGCACAGGGCCAGCCTGGAGCCCACCCCATAGTCTAAGGCCCTCTCTCCACCCCTACTAACCAGTCAAGGCCTGGTTGTGCCAGTGTCATATCTGGCAAGTGACAGATGACAACCGGTTTCAGGACAGGAGCCTGCAGCAGCCAGATTACCAGGGAAGCCTCTGGACAGGAGCCAGCTCAGGAACCCAGCCTCTCAGGACAAGGTGGACACAGGGCTGTGGGACTGAGGCCTCTGGAGCTGGGACTGTGGGGGCCAGAGCAGAAGTTGGGGAGCTGGGCAGGAAGGAGCCCACAAGGGCCCAAGTGCCCACTGGGGACATACCGACCCTGGGGCAGCACCTAGACAAGCTGTCTCTGTTCTAGAGAGGCAGCAATGGGTCAGACGGGGGCAGCAGGAATAGGAGGCAACAGTGGGGCATGGGAGTGTGGGGCTGCAAGGGAGAGGCTCAGGGCCTGCCCCCTCTTCCACCCAGGTGGGATGCAGCTCAGGCATAAAGGTAGGCACTCTGCCCTCCTCCCAGCCTTGGGAGCCAGCCCAAGGTTTCTGTCCATTCTCATCATCCTGACCCCTGAGGAGAGCAGGGCAGGTCATCTTCACAGGGCCTAGCAACCCGAGACCACACACAGCCTCCCTCTGGAAAGATCTGCAATGCGTGCTTTATTTTCCCTCATAGCATCCCTGGGAGGGAGGTGCTGCTGCAGGTCAAGAAGGGAAACTGAGGCATGAGAGGGGGATCAGTGGGCGTGGCATAGATGGTCCAGCCCATGCCTCAAGCCATTCCAGGGCTCTGCATAGCTCTACCTCCCTCTTCTTTTCTGGGAGGACCCTGTGGGTGCCCTGTTCCCAGCCAGGATCCTGGGCAGTATGGAGTTGGCCCCAAAGTGCAGGCCTGACATCAGTGGGGGAGGTGGACAAGCTTGATAGCTGTCTCCACTCCACATGGGGCCTCGCCACAGCCTCCCGGCTCTCCTTGCCTCTTCCGGCCAGAGCACATGGTGCCAAGGTCTTGCATCATTGAGGACCAGGCTTCAGGGAGCCCTCTGCCCACTAGAGGGCACCATGGACACAGAAACATGGGTGACCAGTGCCCTCCCTGCCTCCTGCCAGAGACTGGGTTCCACCACACAGCCTTGGTGTTTATCCCTTATCCAACCACGGTGTCTGGCAGGATGGGGCCACAGGCTCCCCAGCCTTCCCCTCACTCTCACCCCCTGCTGCCAGCTGCCCCCCTGCTTCCTACACGATTTACTTTTCTGGGTCACTGGGAATAGAACCCAGGACTTCCCGCTTGCCAGGCAGGCGCTGTGCCTCTGAGCTGTATCTTGGCCCAACCTCCTGCTTTCTCTGTGTTCACAGATGTTTCCACATCTGCAGGAAATAAATGACACCACCGAGCAGTGGCCCCAATGTTGCCCTCTGAGCCCTTTCAGTAGCCACCTGAGGACACTGTGTTCACACTCTGCTGTCCTTTTGGAGCTGCCTCTGCTGTTTCCCATGGCACAGGAGGTTTTGTTTATTCACCTGCACCCAGTTCTCACACTGTGCAGGCCTCTGGGTACCCTTTGGGTACAGTGAGGCTGCCAGGGAAGGGCAGGGCTGTCTCTCCCCTTGTCTGTCCCCTACTGATGAGCACTTCCTTAGGGGTCTCACCCTAAGAGCATCTGGAGGGTTTGGGGGACCCCCCTGACACCGTACCCAAACATGCATAAATATGCTAGGGATGCATCCATAGCATGTGCTAGGTTTCAGGTTATTATATTCACTTGAGACAGGGTCTTGCTGTATAGTCGAGGCTGGCCTGGAGCCTCAATCTTCTTTTCCCAGCCTCCCAAGTGCTAGGACACAGGTGTGCGCCACCACATCCAGCTCCCAGGTTTCAGGGCTTGAAGGGCCATGAGAAAAATCAAATAAGTGTGAAGGTGGGCATGGTGGTGCATGTCTGCAATGCCCACACTCTGGGAGGCTGAGGCAGGAAGATGGCCAGTTCAAGGTTGGCCTGGGCAACTCAGATGAGCATACTCCAAAATAAAATTTAAAGATTAAAAAAGAACCGGCATGTAGCTCAGCGCTCACTGGGTCCAATCCCTAGTACACATATGCATGTTTGCTTGCATGAATGAATGAATGAGCTGAAAGGCATGGGCCCTTGTGAGTTTCAGCTCTTTTATGTCCCAGGTCAAACCATGCCACACACTGAGGACCCTGGTGGCAGGAGCCCGCCTTCCTCCTGCTGTACCAGCCAGGATCTGTCTGGAGCAGCAAGAGAGGAGCTGGGGAGCCAGACCCAGCAGTGAGCACCACACAGTAACGCCCAGCTCAGTTTCCTTACAAAATGAGATACAACCCCTGCCCATTAACGGGTGTTTCTGTCCCCTCTGGCCAACTGCTACAGGCCCTGGAAGCCCCCAGGGTGGGACCAGGATCACTGAGACTGCAGCTGGTGCCCCAGTGTGACCCTGACACACGAGGAACGGCAACAACTCCTAAGCCAGAGGCAGCTGTGTGCTCAGGATGACAGTGGAGGGCACTAGGACATCTCCAGTCACCTTCTCTCCCCCACAACACGGGACAGCTAGCCCCCCTAAGGACAGAGCCCCCATGCTGGGTGGCAAATCCTGGGGAACTGTGTCTCTCCCCCTAAGCCCCTCCTCCCCTTCAGCAGCTGCCTCCCACTTTCCCCTCCCCCTAAGCCTTCACCCCTTCCTCAAACCCCTTCCTCTGAGCACCCTGTTCTACCCCAACTAAAGTGGCAAGGTGTCCTTCACTTGCTCAGCCCTCCTTGCACCCTATCCTGTCGCACCCTTCCACAACGTGCCCCACACTTCAGGAAGCTTAAGCAACCCAGATCATAATTCAGGAAGAAACTCAGTGGAGCCCAAAGGATCTTCCCCAGGAGGCCACTGAGACAATGATAATGTCAGGCATGCACCATGCTTAGAACAGGCCCAGTGTGGTGGCACACACCAGTAATCATGGTACTTGGGAGGCTGAGGCATGGGGATCACAGGCTCAAGGCCAGTCCAGGCTACAGCATGAAACTGTCCCCCAAAAAATAAGAAGAGAGATGCTCAAGATAGAGCTTGAAGGCCAAGAATACCCACTAACTGGAATCACTGTTCTGTGCCTCCTTCAACTGGGTCCCCATGTGCTCTAAGGGCACACCCTCCAGGGAGCAGGGGACAGGATACAGCTGGTGTCACATGGTTCCAGGACAGGAGCAGAGCACTGCCAGCTGGGCTTGCTCCTGGGCCCAGTGAGTTCCCAGTTGCCTGGGGTGGTAGCTTTCCGAAGTCATGCCACTGGCTTGCAGCAGGGTCTTGAAAGGAACGCGACTCTGCCAATCACTGCTGCCCATCTACCCTTCCCCCTCAGCCTCTGCAGTGGCCCAGGATGGTCACACCACAGGTGGTGGGGACACTTCAGCAAGGACACCACAGTGACGGCCAGGACTAGATGGGCGAGGCCCTGAGGCTGTTGGACAGCTTCATAAGGGCACAGAGGAGAAAACAAAGCAAGTTATCCTCTCGGAGAGTGAAATACAATCCATGATTATAAATATTTCATGGGCCGAGAGAGTGGGGTGGTGGTGGACAGCAAATGAAGTTCCCCATCTGCAAAACGATCAGGCAGCGGGTGCAGCATCCAGGCAGGGCTATTCCGGGCAGTGTGGCGCGAGGTCTGCGTCACAGCCCCGGGCACCTGGCTGCACGGAAACCACAGCTTTCCGGTGGACAGCCCAGAGCACCTTGGGACAAGCACTCTCAGAGTCAGAGAGGACAGGGCCAAGCCCGAGGAAAAGCCGAGCAGTTGGGACTGTGTGAGTCAAGCTGCCCAGGCAGTGATGGTCCACTCTGGGCACTGCAAGCTGGAAGCAAGTCCCTGCTTTCGCACCACCTGGCCCCTCCTACCATAGCCCAAGGGGCTGGGGTAGCAGGCAACAGGCAACTATAAGCCCCAGCTCCCACCATGGCAGGGCAGACTGGTGAGGACAGTGGAGCTGGGCACCCAATTCCACCAGTCCTTGCTAGAGGAGACGCCCAGAGCACAGGCAGCCACACTAGGACCCTGGGCAGCAGCGCACTCCTCAGCCAGATCACCCAGGCAGGAGCAGGAGATGGAAGCCCTGGGCCCACCCTGGCCTTCGCCACATGACCCACAGCCCAAAGTCCTCCCCCCCCAGCCAATCCTCAATGCAAAGCACAGCCTCTTCCTCCACTACTACCCACCCCAGCATGGGCCCAGTGTCCTGCTCATGAAACCTACGCAGGTGCTCAGGACTGTGAGGAGCTGCCCCTCTCCCAGCTGTCACGGCACTGATGGAACCCAGGCCTTGCGGCAAGTGCTCTACCACCCAGCTGCCTTCCCAGCCTTTTCATTGTGATAGAGTCTAAGCTGCCTGTCCCAGGCTCAAACTTGCCATCCTTCTGCCTCTCAAGTAGCTGGGATCAAACACATGCTACTACACTGGGCTACAGGGAAATCCTGAATGCCCTCCAAGAGGCTTGTATGTCACAGGTTTGGTTTTTAGACCATGGCAGCAGTGGAAGGGGAAGAACTCTCAGAGCCAGGACTCCTGAGTGGTCTTCAGGTCACTGGGGTCACAGGGTCACACCTCTGAAGGCAGCAGGACCAGCTCCCCCTTTCTTACTTCCTGGTGGGATGAGCAGTGTGGCTCCACCCATCCACCCACCCACCCCAGTGTGCAACCTCCCCGAGGCCTGGCTCCAGCCCATTTCCCAGAGCTGGCGTAGTCATGAGAACAGGAAATGGCTCTGCTATGCTGCTTATTCCCCCAGGTACTATGCAAAGTGCTCACAGGCACTTAAGTGCACTTAACCCTGCCAGGCAGTGTCACTGTTACCCCACTATCTGCCAGCAAGGAAACTGAGGCACCTAAGGCCAGATAACGTGTGAAGCGTCTCACCAGGCTTTGTGGCGGAGCAGGGATTCACTCCTGGCAGCCCAGCTGCAGAGCTGTTCCTGACCATGCCGTGACTGTGTCTGAGGCCACTTTGGTAGCTGACAAACACCTGAAGTGTGTGAGGTGAAGGGACGTGGACAGGAGCTGCCAAGATTCCTTTATGGAAACCAACACAGCACCTCGCATCTCACCAGCTCAAGGAGACCAACAAATGGACAGAGGACAACTGTCACCTGCAAAGCAGGACTTATCTATTGCACTACAGCCTGGCCACAGAGCGGGGTGCTGTCTGGGTGCTCCCACAGCCCACAGGGCCTGGCCAAGTCATTGCTTTTGTTTTGGAGACATAGTCCCACTAAACTGCTCAATTGCCCAGGCTGGCCTTGAACTCACAGCGATCCTCCTGCCTCAGCCTCCTGAGTACTGAGATTACAGGCATCTATCACTACACAGAGCACCTCTGATCTTTATAACCAGGCTACATGGTTAGCTCTCTTAAGACAGGTAAGATGCTATGGATGAGCAAATAAAGCAGAACTCTTTGGGTCAGAAAGTGGCAGGCTCTGTGGCACATTTATAGACAAGTGATTTGTACCCAGTTTCCCAAGCCTGCCAAGCCTGGGTGAACTCATCATGACTCAGGGCCCCAAAAAGAAAAGCAGGCACAGGCTGTCACCCCAAGGGGCCCGGTATGGTCAACCTCATGGTCCCAACTCAAGACACACAGGAAGCAGCCATGCACGACAATATTTATTCCTTCACAGGACACCATTCCCTGCCCTGGAGGAGCACTGTGTCCACACAGCCAAGTGCAGGCTGAGAACTGCCCACTTACACGAAGGTCTGTGCAATGGCCAGCACCTTGGAGTACTCGCCCTCCTTTCGGCGCAGGCTCGTGGGCACCGGCACTTTAATCCGAGTCCCCACAGGGTTGCCATTGTCCTCAATGAGAACCACGTTGTTGGAGTCGAACCTGGGTGTCATTCGGGGTCCAGGCATACGGTGTCCCACGATGAGGGCCTTCTTCTTCTGCCCCTTGATGGCCAGCAGGATCCTGTCGCCCACCTTGCCCACCCCGCTCTTGTTGTAGACGTGGATGCAACGAGGAGGTCGGTGGTATGGGGTGTTGCCCAAGGCACTGTTGTCCACCACACGCACCCGTGTCAGCTTCTGGATGGCACTGAGGCTGCCAGTGGTGCTAGAGACAGAAAACACAAATTGGCAGCTTGAGTCACGGTCACAGGCCCAAAGAGGGCTAGAGTGCACACCACTCCCGGCTACACCTATATACACACGGAGCTCTTGCAGATTCCTCTACTCATATTTCCTCCAAATCCAGAGCTTCTCCCCTCGTCCCAATGTCTCAATTTAGACAGATGGTTTTTAAGTTTTGCTGTATAATCCAGACTGGCTTCAAACGCACCACACTCCTGACTCAGCTTCCTGAGTGCTGAGGTTACAGGCGTGCTTCACCATGCCTGGACCTGGATTTGGATACATTTTTAAGAGGACTCAAGTTTTCCGTTACAACATACTACACTGCATCTTAATCTAAAACCTTTGAAGAAGGGCTGGCGAGATAGGTCAGTGGACTAAGCGCCTGCTTAGGCAAGCACAAGGACTGGGGCTTTGATCCCCAGCACCACAGCCACAACAGCCCCACCCCCAGGCATGCTGAGCCAGCCACTGAGCCCAGGCATGGTACCATAAGCCTGTAATCCTAGCGCTATGGAGGCTGAAAACAGGAAGATCACTACAAATCTAAGCTGTGTATGTAGTGAGATCCTGTACCAAATACAGAAAGAAAGACAGAAAGACAGAAAGACAGAAAGACAGACAGACAGAAAGAAAGAAAGAAAGAAAGAAAGAAAGAAAGAAAGAAAGAAAGAAAGAAAGAGAAAGTCTCCTCAGTCCCTACCCCTGCCTTGCCTGAGAAACCTACCTCCCAGGTGCTTCCCCAACGTGTCTATAACAGAATGAGTACGACTGCAAGGGAATCCACAGTAAGATGCAGCAAGGCCTGTGCTTGCTCTCCACCCTCATGCTGTAAGGTGCACTTCTCTCCCTACTTTTACTAGGCTCAAACTCACTCTACACAGCCTGGTTCTTTTTCTACCTTTAATAAAACTTTGCTACCATTGAAAATTAAGGGGGGGGGGGCACCTGGGGAAATAGCTCAGTAGAATAAGCACTTGCCCAACAGGCACAAGGGCCTGAGTTTAATCCCCAGTTCCACACACCAAATAAATAAATAAATAAATGAATGAATGAATGAATGAATGAATGAATGAATGATTTTTTTTTTAAAGGGCCAAGTGAGATGCTGTACCAAACACAAAAACAAAAAAGAAAGAAAGAAAAAAAAAATGCACCTAATTGGAGAGAAGTTAAGGAACCAAGCATGGTGGTGTCTGCCTGCACCCAGTGCTCTGAGGAACTGGGGCAGGAAGGTTGCTGCAAGCTCCAGCCCAGATGGGGCGACTTAGAGAAGTACTGTGCAGCATTAGGAGATGACAGATCCACAGGGTTAGTCTTCTAGGGGTTTAAAAGCAGTAGCAACTACCCCTGCCTCCCCTATAACGTTTCCACCGCAAGCCACCCAGAACTGTTGTCTCCTTACCTCCTCTGCATCCTGACCAAAGCCCAGCTTGGCCCAATGGCTTTAGCTTCCCCAACCCAGGACCCCCCTCAAGGTTCCACCTCCTTCTGTCACTCTGTTTTGTGGTCCTGCTGGAGGGTCTTAAGTCACCTGAAAGCGCGCTGGCCGAGTGCTCTGCTAACATGGGCCATGGGGCCCCAGAGTGCAGGAGGGGCAGCCATAGGATTCCACTGGTGAGTCCTGCTGGGAGAAGGAAGAACAAGGGCTAAGCCACAGTCCTGGGGAGCCAGGTTACTTTGGGGACGCATGTGGGAGACGGTGCTTCTAGACAAGATCATTATCACTAAGTATAAATGATTACAAGAGAGGTGAGCCCCTGCCTACTCCTGCCCAACTGCTGAGTCATGGCCTGACCGGGATCAGGATAGACTGGCCCTCAGAGCTACTGGGAGTGATGACAGCTACTGCTGTACCCCTCCACAGGCACCCCTTGCTATGACAACTCCCCAATAACCCCAAGAGACTGCAGGCTCCCCACAGACATTGTGGGCTTTCTGGAGTCAGCACTTCAGCCTCTAAGGGGCATTACCTAAGCACTGCCAGCCACCTCATCACCTTTCTCCCAAGTGCAGAGCCAAAACACCTGCCCGACTCAAGGTCAGCAGAGCACAGCAGAGCCGAGCCCACCGTGGCCCTTGCCAAGTCATGGCCAAAGTCTGTATCTGAGTCAGTGTACCAACCACCACCAGACCACAGAAAAGCTGCCCACACCCTTTAGGGGTTGGAAACAGGCTTTGGGAACCAAGTGCCGCCATTAACCCAAGATATGCGATGGCCAGCTTAGAGGACACAGATGGCACCAGGACCTGCAGCACCTGAGCATCGCCAGAAGCCTGGCTAGCAAAAGCCTCCAGATCTAGGAGTGGTGCAGCACATCTGTAAGCCCAGCACTCGGAAGGCTGAGGCAGGAGGATTCAAGGCTAGACTGGACTACCCAGTGAGACCCTGTCTCAAAAAAGAAAAGGCAAAGAAAGAAAACCTCCCACAAGACATATTTGTCCCTCCCTGCGATGTCTGTCTGCAACAGGCTTCTGTGAGCCACACCTCTAACCTGAGTGTTTACACATAGCTTTGCCCTGCACAAGTTCAAGGCTCTCAGATAAAACTTTATTTAATGAAGGTGGAGGGACCCATTATTTACCTCCTCAGGAAAAGCCAGACATTCTATACACTTGAAGTAACCCCAGGTCAGCCCCAACTCCCAAGTCTCCCCAAGACAACCCATAAAGCATAGGCCAAATGTAACTACGGCCCAAAACTTCAGTACAAAAGGCTGCTAACCTAGGAAATATTTAGGACCCAACACACAGGAGCAGATGACCAGAGGTGGCCAGCTCCACTTATAGCCAGAAGACTTGGGTGGCACAACCAATGCGCCCAGTGAGACACTGGCAAGACCAGCTCGCAGGTGGCCAGGAGGGCCAGCGAGGTTCAGGTGCAGAACATCTGGGCACCTGCCTGATTCTGCAGTGTCTGCATCCCAACCCAAAGCCAAGTCTCCTTTCCATGCCCTGCTCACAGCCCCCTACCATCTGGGTCTCCCCCAGCACCAGCCCACCTCCCCTAGAAGCCAGTGCAGAAATGCAGCCTCACTACTGCTCTCCTGCACACGGAGGCTGGTGCAGCCCTTACCATCAAGATGCAGACACTGAACAAAAGAGTTTTTTGAGATGAGGCCAAAGTCCTCTGCATCCCATTCCTTGCAGCTTCCTCTCCAGAACTCAAAAAGCACAACAGAGCTCACACATGACACCTGATCTAGCTGCAGAGTACAGGCCACATACACCAGGCCATGTGCGCCAGGTGGCACCCTGGCCTCAAAGACAAGAATGACACAGCCATGCCTGCAGGCAGCACACCCACCGTCAGAAGAAAAGGCTAATTCAATGATTTTCACTAGCTCTTAATGGATTTGATATTGACCCCAGCCCAGACACTACTAACCATTTCTATTGCTTATCCCTTCAGAAAAACTCCAAAACCATAAAACCATCTGTTGCTCCCTCCACCTCTATCATGACAGATCCTAATAAACAGTGTGCGATAAATATTTGTTAACCAAATCAATGAGGCAAGCTGGGTATGGTGGTACATGCCTGTAATCTCAGCACTCAGAAGGGTAAGGCAGGAGGACTGAAGATGCCAGCCCGGTCAGGACTACACAGCGAAAGTTTGAAGCCAGCCTAGACTATATAGTGAGATCCTGTCTCAAAAACAAAACAAATAAAAAAACATGTAAAAATAACAAGTGAGGTTCTACCAACATGACGACAGGCCCCTACCTCAACCATGGGTTCAGGCAGTGGCAACCCAAGGTAGGGGCCCTGTCTACATGGTGGGACCCAGGGCCTCACAGGCTTGAGATGCTGGTGATCAGAGTAGCAGCCTTGGTATCTCCCAGCCTGGCGTCCACACTGCCTGCCGTGCTAAAGCAATGCCCTCTCACCACTAAGGAGAAGCTCCCTGTCAGGAAGAATAGAGGGGCAATGAACCTCTTCAGAGCAACTCTGGTGGCCCTTAGGGTTACCTCAATGTATAGATAGATTCACCTTGCAGATACAGCTCACTTCACACCCAGTGAAACTCACGCTGCTGCTTCCTTCTCTACTCTCTCCTGCTTCCTGATAGCACCCTCCCCACTCAGGAAGTGAATCACAACTTCTCCCTTAAGGGTCATGAGCACAATGATTTGATGCTCCTATCACACCTTGGCTAACACTACCCCTGCCCTCAGCTGTGGGCACCAGGGATGGCTGGGATACCAGAGACACACAGGGTCCTTCACTCAGCTCAGCCTCCACAGGCACTGCCGGAATGATGGCTCCGTGGGGGCAGGGACTGCACTGCCCGGCTCGGTGCCACCCCCTCTGAGCCCAGAACAGTAGGTACACACATCTAGAGCTCGGGGACCATGCCAGAAGTGATTTGCAATTCAACCTCTGAGTTTCCATGTGGTGTGGATGGGGTGTTCCTAAGGAGCTGGGTTTTATCTCATTTCATATACTGGGCCTGAGCTAGAAAAGCAGACAGAAAGAACTTCTGATGCTGTGGAAAGATGAATGTATCAGTACTGGAGTTCTAAAGATCACCACAAAGTAACTGAAAGCACCCATCCATAGAGGTGCTTATATCTATAAGCTGTATCTAACTGTGTACTATACTTAATATCACAAACCAACCTATATATTGCTTCCATTCAAACAGTTTCAATCGTCAGTTGCCTTTCCAGGAACAGGCTCCTATGGGCTCTACAGAAAAGTGAGGAAGCAGAACAGTGGGTGACAGGGGGCATCTGGATGGCAGCGCACGTGCTAAGCATGTGTGAGGCCTTAGAAAAAAGTTCAGCACATCACAAATGAGTGCTTAAAAGAGATTCTGTTAGTAAGAGAAAAAAACACTAAGAAATCGAAAGCAAAGACCAGTCACAGAAAAGACAAACCACTAGTGTGAGCCTCTAAAGGTCTTTCATCAAAGCAGGGAAAGCTGGGGGAGGAGGGGCTTGCAGGACTCACATCCCATCCCTGAGCCCCCAGGGTTCTGCTCACCCTGGCCCATTAAGTGTTTCTGTACAGTGATTGAAAATCATCATTGCTTTGCCACCCCTCAATTCCCTTTCAGAATTTGCTACCTTTTTGTTGTTTTTAAAGACAGGGTCTTTCTCATTATATCTTTCAGGGTGGGGAGACCCTAAGCTCACTGTAGTCTATGCTGGCCTAGAACTCGCAGCCACTGACCTCTAAAATCTGGGGCTTATAAGCAAGTACTGCCACATCTTGGCTACTGTGTGTCTATGTATCTTTTTAACCTCGCACAAGTACACCATGTTGCAATTCTCAAAGTATCCTCACCCAGGTCTTTTTCTTCTGTGATTCCATGTCTGAGCACCCAATGGAAACAAAAAAACAAGAAACAGAGCCCAAGCATCAGCTGAGGATGCTAAAGTTCTGAGGTCTCAGGGAGGAGGTGCCACTCTGAAGATGGGGAGCATAATCAGAGAAGCTCAACACCCGTTAGGTTAGCAGGCAGCAGAGCCCAGAGACCTGCACAGGACAGGCACCAGACACCACGCGAGGCTGCTTTCATTACTATCAAACTCCACCAAGGCAAGCACACTGCACATAGGGCTATCTCCTCTGCTGCGGCTGCCATCAACAAATATCGACA
Source organism: Capromys pilorides (assembly GCA_004027915.1). Classification (NCBI taxonomy): domain Eukaryota; kingdom Metazoa; phylum Chordata; class Mammalia; order Rodentia; family Capromyidae; genus Capromys; species Capromys pilorides. Next base: position 20,419 of record PVKN010000526.1, read on the forward strand.
CTACCCTGACTCACTGAGTTTCCATGGCATCACTACCAGTAAGCAAAGCCACGCTGGGCATTGTGGTACGCATCTGCAAGTAATCCCAGCACCAGGAAGACTGAGGCAGGAGGGAAGTGAGTTTGTGGCCAGTCTGAGCTACATATCGAGTTCAGAGCTGGCAGTGACTACACAGCAAAATCTTGTCTCAAAAAATAAACAGATAACAGGATGTTGTTGTGCACACTGATAATCCCAGCACTCTGGGAGGCTGGGGCAACAGAATCACAAGTTCTAAACCAGCCCAGGCAACTTACTTAGTGAAATCATATCTCAAAAACAAACAAATAATAAACAGGCTAGGGATATAGTTCAATGCAAAGGCCTTGGAGACAAGATCCAGGACCACATAATAACATTTAATTAAAAAACAAATAAGCAAAGCACTCCTCAATAGTTTAAAAGGCTTTTTCTACCACAACTACCAATAAGAAAAACTTTATTTCACTCAAAAAAAAAATTGTCTTGTAGTTGCATATTTGTTAGGGAAGTATTTACAGCAGTAGTTGTTGGTTAGATCTGACATTTCTCAATTATTCAAGCTGGTCTTTTAAAGTATAGATTGTAGGGGCCAGGAAAATAGCTCCATGGCACAAGTGTCTGCCAGGCAAGTACAATGTCATGAGTTTGAACCCCGGTTCTGCCAAAAACAAATAATAAAGTCTAGATTTTATATATTCTTGCTTTTTTATCTCACAGCAGTGGGGGAGGAACATCTATAATCCAGGAACAAGTTTGGAATGTTGGAGCTCAGAAAAAGCTGCAGATTCTTTTACCTTGTTTGTCCATAGAGTGAAAATGAAAACTGTATCAATCCCATTTTTTATGATGATTAATTATTTAACAGAGCTCAGCATGTGACCTAAACACACTGAGGGCTTATAAATGTGTAAACTACTATTAAAATAGAGAATATGAAATAAAACATATGCAGATTAAAAAAAAAAAAAGCTGCAGAAGGTAGAGTTGGGTGTATTCAGCCCTGCATATCTCCTATCTCTCCTGTGCATCATTACCTACACTGTGCCAGGTGTGCAGAACAGGGAAACAGAAAACAGGAGGGTGGGGGACGTGACCCCAGCCCAGCCTCTCCTCCTCTCCCTCCAATTCTAGGACCTTGAGATCTCTCCTCCAGGTCTCCGTGACTCTGCCAAGCACGGGTTCCTGGAAAGAGTAATTCAAGGAGCTACATGAAAATAAAAATGCTTTATCTCCACCCAAGCAAGGGGCACTTCGACTGGAGAACCTTCTAAACCAGTTATGGCAAGCCTTTCAGAAACCAAGTGCCAAACTACAACCCAAAACCCACTTATTTATCACAAAGTGCCAATACTACAATTAAACCTGAATAGTGAGGCTTTAGTTTAGAACAAACAACTCATATCTTAACATCTTTTTTTTTTTTGGTACCAGGGATGAAACTCAGGACCTTGTGTTTGCCAGGCACACTTATGCCACTAAGGCTATCTCTCTGGCCCAACATCTTTTGTCTTAAAACAAAACACAACATGCATGCCATAGGTTCACCACCACTGTGAGTTGGAATCATCTTATAGGGACTGGGTCTGCAGGACAAGTGCTCTGCCTCCTTGATCCTGGGGAGCTCAAGGGCAAATCTATTATCACAACATCTCACCCTAGAATGGAACCAGAAAAGTGCTACTTCTCCCCCCTAAGGATGAAAATGAAGTTACAAAATCTTTGCTAGGGGACTTTCCTACTTTTTCCTGCAGATCCTTAATGAATGACAAGCTACCTGCATCCAGCACATTACCTGACCCAGGATAACCCACAGAAACCTGAGCCATTAACACACCTGTCAGATCGTACTGGGGCAAGCCACAACACACAAGCCACTGCCCATGAGATGGACAGCTAAACCTTATTCTAATTTGTTTTCCTTGTACTACAAAATGAACCCACAGCTTCTTACTAACTTACATGCTCAGCCTTTTCTTTCAAAAAGACAGGGTCTTACTACGTTGCTAAATTGCTAAGGCTGTGTGCAAACTTGCTGTTCTCATGCTTCAGCCTCCCAGAGTGCAAGACTGCAGGTGTACACCATGGCACTCAACTCATAATCTGGTTTCTTAGACCTTCCCAAGCCCCAGAGTGACCCCAGTGACACAAACAGGAAAATGCACTGCAGACGGGTACAGCTGCCACAATCACAAAGAGAGAATCAAGCAAAATAAACTTTAAAGACAGCCGTATCATCTAGGATTCTAGGAGCCTAGAAGAGTCTAAATTACCATCATCAGGGCCCAGCAGACTCCAACCTGAGTAACAGATTCCAGGGGTGGAATCTACCCTTGATGAACAGGGGCAACAATAAAATATTTTGGATCAGGTTTGGTAGCCCATGCCTGTAGTCCCAGCCCACCGTAGGCTGAAGCAAAGGATTAGGAATTTGAGACACAGAGTATTCCAGGACAGAGTAAGGCTTTGTCTCAAAAACAAATATTAGCCAGGGAGATAGCTCCAGGACACAAGTGCCTGCCTAGCAAGTGCAAGGTCCTGAGTTGGATCCCTGGTTTCAGGAAAAAAAAAAAAAAAAG
>PVKN010000526.1:23115-73549 GCA_004027915.1 Capromys pilorides
TTTTTTTTTTTTTTTTTTTTTTTTTTTTTTTTTTTTGTGGTACTGGGGATTGAACTCAGGACCTTGCATTTGCCAGGCAAGCATTTATTCTACTGAGTTATCTCCCCAGCCCTGGTTTAATAACATTTAAGAAATGTCTTCCAATGATTTTCAGAGCCTCCCCAAACCAGTAACCATGCCCTCGATTTCCCTTTTTTAGTTATCCACTATCAGGGTTCAAAGCGGATTTTACTGTTCTATGCAAGCAACAGACCACACTAATTTTACAATCGCTAAACCACACACGCTATGTAAAAAGGTACACATACATGATATACATATGTACACACATACATATATCATATATACATATATATGTATATGAAACTCTAAGGGTAAAATGGACAGTTCTTTTTTTGTCTTTTTGAGACAAGGTCTCACTATGCAGTTCAGGCTGGCCTTGAGCTCACTTTTGTAGCCCAGGCTGGTCTCGAACTCACACTGATTCTCCTGCTTCAGCCTCCCAAGTGCTGGGATTACAGGCGTGCGCCACCAGTCCTGGCTGGATAATTCTTTTTTGAAAAAATTACAGATTCCTCAAATTTCTTGCTCCTTCCCAAAACACCTCCCAGGCCCCAAGCTTATAAAGACTTCTGCACCCAGCCAGTCTACAAAGATAGCTTCATTCTCATTTTCTTTTCTGTCACAGTTGGAAAATGGCAAAACAAACAAAACCCAGCTCTTTCTATAAAGCCAATCTACCTCTTATCCCCAACAAAATTCTGTTTATTTCATCCAAGGCCTGGTGGCACATACTTGTAATCCTAGTACTCTAACAGGCTGAAGCAGGAGGGTTGCAAATTTAAATCCTACCTAGGCAATTTAGCTCAGGTCCCTGTCTCAAAATAAAAAAACAAAGGGGTCTGGGATATAGCTCAGTGTGGATGTCCTGGGTCAATCCCCAGTACTGGAAAAAACTAACATCATTCTTCTTAGGCAGTAACCTTCCTGAAGATAGAGACCTCCCTGTTCCTTCTTGCATGTACATCCCTGGGTACTAACCACATCCTCCTGGATGACGTGAACTGACTGTAAACTCAGCCTGAGAAGAAGGCCAACAGGAGGATCCAGGTGGTCAATAATTTCCAAACTTTTCTGTGATACACAAGAAAACTGTACCAACAGACACCTCCTAAAGCACACACAGAAGTGGCCAAGAATTCTACACCTAACACACTCATACCTGAGGCAGTGTCAAGAAACAATGTTCTTGCTAACCAAAGCACTTGATGGTTTCTATATAGTTGTTTGTTGTTTTTTTTTTTAATTTTTTAAGATTACAAATTAGAATTAAAACAAAAAATTACAGTGCCGGCCAAATAGTTCAGCGGATTAAAGTGCCTGCAAGCAGGCACAGAGGCTGGGGGTTCGATCCCTGGGCCTGCCATATTGGCCCTGCCCCCAGGGCACACTGAGACAACTGAGATTGGGCATGGTGGCACCTGCCTATAATCCCAGCTCTTGGGAGGCTGTAAACAAGAGCATCACTACAAGTCCGATCTAGTAGTGAGACCCTGAACACCCTGTAAACCCTTCAAAAAAAAAAAATACAAGTGATACAGAATTGCACTTAACAAAGTAATATGAATTTCACAGCATTTGTTGTAATAGTGTTGTTTTCCAACCAGTTATTCATATTACCAGGTATATGCATATAAAATTGGAAGAAAAAAAGAAAGAAATGTATAAGAAATTAAGAAAAAAAGTACAAATAATTGAAATCAGGAGACAAAACAAATTAAAGCAACAACTGCTTCTTTCATAGACTAGCAGAAATGCACAGTACAGTTTTCCAAGCCATCCTGCTTACATACATAGATAAATCTCTTACACCCACTCCCTCCTGTCCTCAACTCACTGTTTCCTTTGAATAAGTTCGTTCTCTTGTCCCAATATCTATTGCAGATTCCATTTTTCTTTTTCAGGTTCTCACACTAAGGAGATAATATGATGTTTGCATACGCAGATCTGATTTATTTCACTTAAAGAGTATGCTCTCTGGTTGCATTTTAAACTATGGCCGGATCTGCTAAACTGACCTCCAACTCACCGACGGAATTCACAGTTTGAAAAACACTGCAGTAAATTAAACCTTATTGTTGCATCCCACAAGTTCCTAATGAGCTCTGAAAAGCCAGTTGATCACAGAACCGGTGACTGAGAGAGAATCAGACAGCCCCGCTGGGTAGCGTCCTTCTGTCCAGTGGCCGCAGCCCTGATTCAAGCTCCTCCCACACATCTCTGGAGAAACCCAAGGTGGCTCCATGCCCCAGCCCTTTCAACATCTCAGGATGGCAAAGTTGCCTTGCTGCCCACTGTGGAAAACCATCTCTCTGAGTCCCCTTCAGAAACCCCAAATTAAACAAACTGGCGCGTTCCTCGTGCTTCAATGATAAGGGTCGAGCCTACCCGTCCCACCTCCATCTTTCTAGACTTAATCACTGCTGGGCGCAGCCTCTGGTGAAATCAGAAACCTGGGACGCCCTGGAGTCACATCACAGTCACAGCGCAACAGGCTGCAAAGGGAGGGAGGTGCGGGTCACTGGGCGCGCAACGACATGCAGGCTGCCCCACACCTACGAGACACAGCACGTCAGCGCACGAGGGGCGCACAAGCTCCGGAGCTTGCACCTCAGGGTCCGGGGGAGGGGCTCACGGCTAGGCCTCGCTCGCCGCAGGGCTCCCCGTGAACCCTCAGCTCTCAAGGACTCACTACCGCTCACCCGGGCGCAGGGAGTAAAGAAAAGATGAAGAGTAGGTCCCAGAGCCTCCCTATGCCCCGCTCCCTGGGCCCCACAATCGCCCCGTACCACTTCGCTGTTGCCGCGAAGCCGCCAGGGGCCGCCGCACCACGCGGCCTCCGCGCATGCGTCACGGCCAAGCGTCGCGTGCGTGCGCTGCGTGAGGGGCGGGGCCCAGCACCGCCCCGCCCTCCCCTCCCCCAACGCCGCGGCCGCCGCAGGAGCCTAGCCGTCGACCCCGCGCCCCGCGCCCGGGGCCGCGAGCCCAAGCCGAGCTGCCCCGGGTGAGTCCGCGCCCCACCCGGGATCCCGGACCCCGCCGCCGCGCGTCCCCTCCCTACATTCACCTCGTAATCTGCACTGCCCCGGCTCCGTCGGGGTCCGCTCGGCACCGCCCCGAAGCCCCCTGTGGGACCCGCCTGCCTGCGCCCCAGCCCTGGGCCCGCGCCGTGCCCAGAGTGCGGATCCGAGGTCCCCGCGTCCCGGCTGAGCCCAGGTAGCTGCACTGGCCCAGGCTGCTGCTGTCCCCGCTCCTGTGGACCGCGCGTCCTGTCCCGGGGCCGCACCGCGCGCCCTGTTCCGGAGCGAGTACCGGGGATCCGGGGAACCAGGGGCCCTCAAGCGGACAGAGGCCCCGAACGAGGGGTGCCTTTGCTCCTCCTGCTGCGCAGACCGCTCAGGCCACTCTCCCAAAGCTGTCGCCCGCTCCCGAGGAAGGGAAGGACGCCAGGGCTGTAGGGGAAGAGGTCAGAGGGGCGCTGCCCTTGCAGCTCTGCTGCCACCTGCCAGGGTCTCAGGGTAGAGGTCTGCACCCACTGTCCCGAGGCTGGGCTCTCCGGGGTCCGGGCTGTACCCATCACCTCCCGAGTAGGAGTCCAGGGTTCTGCCTCCCTGGCATAGAGAGGGGGCGGGGATGTGCTGCAGCGCGACCGTCCTCCAGGGCACCTGAGGGTCCAGGCCCTGACATGCCCTGGAGTGGCACCTCCTGGGGCCTGCAGTGGCTTCTCCCCATGCATTTCGTCAGTGTATGAGTGGGTAGGTGAGTAGGAATGTTGCTGACAGAAGTGGCTAAGTTCCCTTTGCATACCTTATGAGATCCCTCCAACTATGAGAGAGTAATAGAGACTTGGGTTCGAGTCCTACCTCTGCCATTCGTTATCAATGTGACCTTGACCAGTTACTTAACCTGTCTGAACCCCTGTTACAGCTAAAAAGTATGGTTATGAGTGGGGTGCAGTGACTCACTTCTGTAATCCCACCACTCAGGAGGCTGAAGCAGGAATATCAGAATTTCAAAGCCAGAATTGGGCTACCTGGCCAGATCCTGTCTCAAAGAAAACAATAAAATAGTGTGATTACTACCACAAGGTTTGTCTTGGGGGGTCAAACAAGACAACACAGGTAGAGACTGGCCCCCTACCTGGTCGTGGATTGACACCGGGTTCTCTCTGGACCCATCCTGGCCTCAGCTCAGTGCAGGTGGATGGGGTATGTTCAGAAGGCTTGGGGACATGTCATATTTCTATCAAGTTTTAGGTTCTCTTTTTCTCTGTGTCTCTGTGTCTGTCTAGCAATTCTGGGGATTAAACCCATGAGTGCCCCACAACAGAGCCACATCCCTGCCCCTTGCTTGATTTCTTTCTTTCTTTCTTTTCTTTTCTTTTGTTTCTCTCTTTCTTTCTTAAGAGAGTCTTACTAAATTGCCCAGGCTACATGAAAACTTGCCATCTTCCTGTGTTAGCTTCTAGAGTGACTGGGATTATAGGTATGCACAACCATACGTGGTTAAATTCTGTGTTTTTGTAACTTCAATTTTCATTCATTTTTCTCCACTCCACCTCTTGTATTCCAGATCTCATTAATAACCTAGCCATTTTTAGAGCCTGTTATTTGCCTTCAACTATGTGAAGAGCTTTGCATGCCTTTTCTTAATTCTTTAAACAACAGCACAATTGGATTGTTGCCCCCATTTCACAGATGAGGGAGTTGAGGCCCAGGGTGGTTAGGTAATTTACTAGGGTAGAGGCCTGGTCTGGCTGTCCTGGAGCCTGTCCTTAGCCACTAGAGTGCCTGCCCTACTTTAGGGACTTGAAGTCACAACCCAAGCAGGGGTGTAGGCAGGTGCAGAGAAAGGTGCTGTAGCCACAGGTAGCCCCAGCCCTTTGCTCCCCAAAGGAAGCAAGTGCAGTGGTTAACACTCAACCCTCAGCCTGTCTCTCTGAACCTACCACAAACAGGCTGTGTGACACTGGGCACATTGTGTAGCCTCGCTATACCTCAGGGTCCTGAGCTTGGTTGGTTGGTTTGCTTGCTTTTGTACTGGGAATCGAACTCAGGACCTTACACTCACCATTAAGGTGCTGTGCCATGAAGCTACATCCCCAGCTCTCCTCCTGAGGTGGTAAGGAGAAGCAAATGAGTTAAAACAGTACCTGGTGCAAAGCAAATAAACATTTGATAAGCACCTTTTTTAAAACTTGAGTTTTGCAGCACTTGGGAGGCTGAGGCAGAAGGATCAGTGCGAGTTCAAGACCAGCCTAGGCTACAAAAGTGAGCTCAAGGCCAGCCTGAACTGCATAGCGAGACCCTGTCTGAAAAAGACAAATAAATAAATAAGAACTTGAGTCTTGAAACTAGAGATTGCTGAGTTTCAGCTTTATGTGCTTATTCATATATTTATAGTTGTGGTACTCAGGTTTTCACGCTGAGCTTTGTCCCTACCCTTTTTATATGTTTTTTCGAGACAGGATCTCCCTAAGTTGCCCAGACTCAGCTCCAGCTTGCAATCTTCCTGCCTCGTGCTCCAGAATAGCTGGGATCATAAACGTGAGTCACCACACCCTGCTAAGTGCATTCTTCTAATGCTACTTATCCTCACACGTGAATACTTTTTTGCCTCATCACCTGAAATCAGTGGGGCGTAGGGTGAGGATATTAGTATCTTTGTTACACACTATAAGATTGAGACCTGGGTTACATGGAAGCAGATGTCTGTATCTCCACCTGCCTCCCTGTGAGCCTAAGCCCTCCATTAAGTCACCCCGGTAACTCTGAGGAAGAAAAAAATGTAATTTATCTCTCCCTTCCCCCACTGTACTCTCTAGTGGGAAAATCACGGTGTGGCCAGACATTTGATCCTGCATCTCCTTAACACAACTGCACACATCCAGCCAAAGCCTCAGGATCACACAGGAGAAACAGGCGCACAGCTGGGTGGGATGTGTCCGGGAGAACTGTCACCAGCCCTGGCTCCCCAGTATTCTGCCCCAGGCTAGCCCTCTGTGCTCACAGCCCTGCCCTACCTTTGAGAGCAGCTACTGATGTTGAAATCCACTGGCAACACCAACCCCACCTGCACAATTAAGAGTTTGAAGTATCCTCATCAACCGGCTGAGCTACCCCGACTCCACCCCTTACCTGCCCTTTGACCTTCTGTGACTCCCCTCCCTGGGCCTTGCATCTGGCCCTGAAAAATGGAGACAGTCATCTGAGGGGCCTCATTCTGCACAGGTAGAATAAGGCACTTCTGGAGGGGACAGTGAAGAGGTGGCAGCAGAGGGCCTGTGGTCTTAGGTGCTGAGTACTCAGCTGATATCCTGCCCTGAATCCCTTAGGGCAGAGGCACCCAGAAAGCTCCACCCTGGAGTAGGAAAATAATGGAGGATAGGGTTGGTTCTGGGAGAGAAATACAGCCAGGAGTAGAAATGAGCCGTGTGACTCCCAGTGTGCACTCAAGTTGGAGTTGAGAAATAGGACTTAATTAGGGCTCCCCACACCACCCAGGACACACACAGGTACCTTTAACCTGCTCTGGGGCCTGGGATCTGTGCCTGGTGTTTACCTACCCAGCTCCCAGACACACCTACATCCACACCTGCACTCCTAGGCCAGCAAATCCCTCAGTTCCATGGATGCCGTATTCACTTAGCTCCTGTGTACGCTGCGCGCGCGCACGCGCACACACACACACACACACACACACACACACCTTGAGGCACATTCCCACCACACTTGTGTGTTCTCTGGTCTGAGAGTATTTAATGGGCATTTTATTTCTGAAGATTCCTCACGTCTTCAGGGCCTCATTCTGGACACAACTGAAAAGCATGGCAGTTCTGTAATAGCCCAGCTTTACAGAGATGCTGACCTATGTTTGGATCCCGTTGTAAATTTTATTTAAATTTTATTTACAATGAGGCCTTGGGACAATTCCTGAAGCTTTTTAAGCCCCATGGCTTCATCTTAAAATGATGATGACACTCACAGGATTGTCAAGGATTTAATGCAATCAGGTACATTTCTTGAAACACTCAATAAATGGTGCCAGCCACAGTTACTAAATTAGGGTGTTTTGAAAGTCAATTTGGGCGAGAGAAGGGAAAAACGTCAATGAGAGGCAGTTACTCTCTTCCCAGCTGGCTGCAGAGACTCCCTGAGAGGTCCAGAACTGGTGGGTGGGTCACAGAAACCCTGATCTCCTGGGGCAGGCTGTGAGGGACCCTTGCATGTCCAAAGGTGCCATCACCTTCACAGCCAGGTTGTTGTTCTCTCTTTGTCTGGTTTCTTTTCTTCCCTGGGGACCCACTCCTCCCAAAGAGCAGCAGAGTTGTGAGCAGAAGGGGCCCCCAGGGCCCCCCAGTAGGAGGAGGTGGGGCAGCACTATCACTGCCTCCACCAGGCTGGAGCCCCACTCTCCCTCCCCTACCTGGGAGCATCCCCAGGGCCCACTCAGCCCAGTCCCATAGCACCCCAGAGCCCCTTCTCTCCTCCCACCCACTCAGCTGCCTTGAGCTTAGTAGGGCTGTGGCAGGGGCTTAGGTAAGCTGAAGCCACCAACTACTCTCCCTGTCTTTGCCAATGGAGTATCTTTCCAGGGGGCATGGAGTTCCCAGCCTGCCATGCTCCAGAGTCAGGAGCAGAGCATTCTGGGAGTTGTGGTCCTCCCTGTGGTGACCCTGAGCCTTTAAGAAAGAGGGAAAGACGCTGGAGGGGAACCAGGAGTAAGAGACACTCATACTACAGCAGGGACACAGGGCCTGGGCCAGCAGCAGGTAGCACAATCCAGGACATTGAACCTGGCTTCTCACTCTGACCTCTGCTCTGAGGACCCTGAAGCTGGAAATTTGGTTTTGAAGCCAGTTAGATTGAGGTGATTAACAGAATTGAAAATTAATCACATGAAATCAGGCCTCTTTGTTCTGGTGCTGGAGATCGAATCTCGTGCAGGACCTCATACAGGATAGCAAGTGCTATGTGTCTGAGTTGCTGCCACAGCCTCACTGGTCTGGAAGCCCCTCCCCTAGCTCTGTGTCCTCTGACCTAAGTCCCCTGCCATTGTCCCTTAGGCCCTGCTCCACTCCTTTGGGGAGACCAGAACGAGGAAAAGTGCTGTTGTGAAAGCATCTAATCCATGTAATCTAGGAGGCTGAGGCAGGAAAATCTCAAGTTCAAACCCAGTCTGAGCAATTTAGCAACAGAGCGAGACTCTGTCTCAATCAATCAATAAATTAATAAGAACTGGGGATGTAGCTCAGTATAAAGGTCTTGGATTTAACTCTAGGACCTCCACAAAGAAAAGTGGAGTGGTAGCAGCCCTTGAGAATGACAGACACCTTCCTGCCCAGTGACCTCTTGGCCCAGGGTAGGGGCACAGCTTAAGAGCTGGGGAGGGCAGGCCTGTGTGACCCAAGTCCCCCTCCTGGCCGCCTCCCTTCCACTCCCCACTGGGCTCCTGTGGCTGGGCTGAGGGGATGTAGTGAGCCCACTGACCATGCTGTACTTCACCTAGGAGGACCATGCGGCAGTAGGCGCCATGTTGCCCTTCATGCTGGCCACGCTGGGCACCACAGCCCTCAACAATAGCAACCCCAAGGACTACTGCTATAGTGCACGCATCCGCAGCACTGTCCTGCAGGGCCTGCCCTTTGGGGGCGTCCCCACTGTGCTGGCCCTTGATTTCATGTGCTTCCTGGTAAGTGCCACTGCCCACCCTGCCCTTGGCACCTGTGCACACAGTGCTGGCGAACCTCACCCTCCTGCCCACCATGGCTTCCAAGCGTGACTGCCGGAGGATTGCCCACCTCTTGGCCCTTCATGCATGCCAGCCCATCCCCTTCCCAGGTGAGGTTCTGGCTCCAGTGCCCAGGCCAGCCAATCTCCACCTCCCATTCCCCTCTTCCTGCAGGCACTACTGTTCCTGTTCTCCATCCTCCGGAAGGTAGCCTGGGACTATGGGCGGCTGGCTTTGGTGACAGATGCAGACAGGTGAGGGTCTGCACAAAAGCCACCTCACTCCATGCTGCTCAGGAACCAGAAGAGGGCAGGCCCTTCAGTCCCATTTGGGGGGTGCGGGGAGGGGGTGCAGAACGCGCGGGAGCGTTGGGCCCTTGCCAGTCCTCTCTCCGCCCCTGTAACCTGGTCTGTTCTCTGTCCCCAGGCTCCGGCGGCAAGAGAGGGACAGAGTGGAACAGGAATAGTATGTGGGGCACCAGGCCCTCGCCCCCACTAAACCAGCTTTTCTCTTTCTCCTCTCACGCTTCTCTCTCCCCCTGCCAAGCTGCTGGTTTCTCTCTTCTGCAGGCTCTCAGCTGTTCAGACGGTTGCAGGCGGTGTGCTTTGCGGAGCAGGGGTGCTCCCCAGCTTGTCTATGCTCCCCACTCTAGCTCTCTCAGACTCCTGCCTGGGAGAAAGAAGCCCCCCACCCACACACACACACACACTCAAGGTGACACACACAGCTTCCCCAGGAAGCTGCACCACAGAGTGCTCAGCATAGTTGTGCAGAGATGTGCTGGGTGTCCCCAGCGCTTCTGCCCCTAACAGCTAGTTCTTCACCTGCTAGGGTTCCCTGTCCACCCTGGGGGGACTGCCCAAGGAGGCCTCTGTGCTGGCCTGTGCCCCCCACTGTGGCCTCTACCCCTAGGGCTGGAGTTGGAGCTGTGGCAGCTGTTGCGTTGGGGAGCAGGGAGGGAGCCATCTTCCCCACCACCTGGTTCTTGTGTTTCCCTGGTCACTCCCCTTCACCTCACCTTGCTCTTTGCCTAGGATCAGCTCTGTTGCTCCCGCCCTCTGCTGGTCAGGACCAGAACTGCAGGGCTTCTAACATTCTTGCTTTGGCCTCACCTGGGCAATGATGAAGAAACCCTCCTCCCACAGGCCCCATGGTTGAACTGGTGCCCGGTGCCGGGAGGGAAGAGGCAGGGTACAGGGTGGTTATTCCTGCTTCATCCTATGCGCTTTCTGTGCCTTCTGTGGCCCCTAAACTCTGGGAGTCCCTGCCCATTCCCCAGGGCTCACGCTTACCCCACTCTGGTCTTGTCTTTCCTTCCCCAGTGTGGCCTCTGCTATGCATGGCGACAGTCATGACCGGTATGAGCGTCTCACCTCCGTGTCCAGCTCTGTCGACTTTGACCAAAGGGACAACGTGAGTGTCCTCTCCTGAATGCCTTACCCACCCGCCAGCATGTGAGCCAGGCGGCCTGTGGTGTGCAGTGCTGTGGGGCCAGAGACTTGTCCGAGCTCCTTCCTGGCTCCTGTCCTGCATCACAGCCTCCAAGCAGCAAGGCCCTCACACTGTGCCCTGCAGACTGCCACAGTAGAGTTCAGTGCCCATCTCTGCTGCTCGTAAACCCAAGGCCAATGCCTTGCTGTAGACGTGGCTTTAGAAATCACAAGTGTATCTGCTGGACGTGGTAGCCCGTGCTTGCAACCTCAGCACTCGGCGGCTGAGACAGGAAGATGACCCCAAGTGCAAGGCAAACTTGGGCTATATAAGACCCTGTATCAAAAGACCAAATCGAAGAGAGTCACAGTTTGTCTTCCTGGCTGAGTAGCTAAGTGTACAGACTGTGTCATAGTGCTCAGAGGGGCAGCCTGGCAACTCTGGCTGTGGGGACAGATGGCCTGCAGCTTGCGGCAGGCAAGTCTCCAGCTCCATCTTACAGGAGATCCTACAGGGGCATTCCTACCTAGCCAACTGTCATTGTGATTGCAGGCTCCCTGGTCAGCCCAGTTTAGACTGGGGAGTCTTGGGGGTGACAGCCCAGCAGAAAGTGGCTGTCACTTCCTGAGTTGTACACTTTCAGGTAAGTGGCATGCCACAGGCTTGGTAGCCAGAGGTGTCCAGATGGCTCATCGACATGGGTGATGCCCAGGTAGCAGTGTCCCAGGCCAAACATGTCTTCTCCCCACCCTAACTGAGGTCTGGCCTCTTTCTGGGAGCCAGGGAAAGGTTCTCTCTCCCTGGCCACCCTGATACTCACCACCCTCTTTCCAAAGGGCCAAAAGGATGGAGAGAAACATCCTACAGCTCACGGTGGCCCTGGGTTTGGTACCTCTGGAGTAGAATGGAACACTTCAGGAGTGCAGGCAGCCTAGGGCACCCCTCTGGTTGTGGCAGCTGGACGGGGGCCTTCGTAGGAACCCCAAACTATATCGCATACTGAGCCACATGGCCTCAGGGTTCTATGGGGCTCTAGCTCTAGACTTCAGGGTTCACAGATGTTCTGCTCTGGTGCTGTTCTTTTTTTCTTTGAAGAAGGGGGCCTTTCTCTTTTCTTGTTTTCCCATCTGAGTTCCATCCTGGGCTTTGGGGTTGGTGGGGAGTGTGTGGCATGTATAAGATGAGCCCTGGTCTGGACGTAGTTGTGGCACTGGAGTGGCACTGGGGGAGCGAGAGCACTGTGGGCTGGGGCTTCCTGCTGACAGCCTCTGTCTCCCCAGGGCTTCTGCTCCTGGCTGACAGCCATCTTCAGGATAAAGTAAGTGAATGCTTCGAATTAAAGAAAGGCAAACAGAAACGTCAGGTGTGGCATCTCCCTCCAAAATCCAGAGGCCAGCAGCTCGAGGGGCCTTAGCGCTCCTAGCCAGCCCAGCGACTGCTTCCTGCTCCCCGCCTCAGACCCGCTGGCCACAAGGCCGGCCTCCACTGACCCTGAATGCTCGCTTTCTCCCACAAGTCTCTGTGGTGCCCTATCTCGGGACCAGCCCTGCCCTCCGTCTCCTGTCCGGCCCCACTCCCTGAGAGCAGGGCCGTGACCCTGGCCCACCCCCCAGCAGCCAGCGGGGCAGGCAACAGCAGGCAGAAGCCAGTGTCCAGCAGGCAGCAAGGCAGGCGATCAAGCCAGAGCCGGCAGGCAGGCAGTGGGCGCTGAGAGAGGCAGGAAGCTGGACAGGTCAGCACCACACCTGCCCAGGCCAAGGTCCCAGCAGGCACTGCTGCTGCTGCCCTCTACCCACCTTCCCGCTTCTGCCTCTTTTGAACTATCCCCTCTTTCTGGTCCTTCCCTTTCCAGGAAACCAAGGACTCAAAAGTCCCATTCTAGCCCCCTCACTGGGCTTGTCAGTGGGTGGGATGGCTGGGAACTGAGACCAGCTGTGACCTCCTAGCCTGGTTCTGACCTTGGTCCTCTGCCATCCCCTCGGCTGCAGGGATGATGAGATCCGGGACAAGTGTGGGGGCGATGCCGTGCACTACCTGTCCTTCCAGCGGCACATCATCGGGCTGCTGGTCGTCGTGGGCGTCCTCTCCGTGGGCATTGTGCTGCCTGTCAACTTCTCAGGGGATCTGCTGGGTCCGTGAGGACTGGGCAGCTCGGGTGGGGAGGTGGAAGCAGGGACACAGGCCCTGACTCCACCATCACGTGTGCCCTCTGTCTCCAGAGAACAACGCCTACAGCTTTGGGAGAACCACCATTGCCAACTTGAAATCAGGGTAAGACTGCGCCCACCTGGCAGTGCCCTAGGGGTGGTGGAGAGATGGCTGCAGACAGCAGGGGCAGATCCTCCCGGCATCCCCACATTGGTCCTATGAGAAGAAGACGGCCACCTCCAGCCAGGAAAGGCTGTTAGTTAGAGAGCGCTGTAGCCGCGGGGGTGTTTCTGCTGGGATGCAGCCCGGCTGAAGGCTCAGTGCTGCAGACCGGTGTTTGGATTTGCTGGGTTGGGCGCTGTCTCGTGGGTCCCCATCGCTGGTACCTCCTTGCTACCCCAGGAACAACCTGCTGTGGCTGCACACCTCCTTCGCCTTCCTGTACCTGCTGCTCACGGTCTACAGCATGCGGAGGCACACATCCAAGATGCGCTACAAGGAGGATGACCTGGTGAGCGCCGGCAGCCCTCTGGCCTTGCAGGCCCCGCCCCTGTCCTGCACGCCCAGCTCTTCCCTGCCCTCCCATGCCAACCTAGGGTTAGGCCACGCAGTATGAGCCCTGGCTCAGGGATCCAGGAGTTCCCCCCACCCTACGAGAGATATAACCTGGCCTCAGTTTCCTCATTGTGAAATGGGATTGTAGTTCCCCTCCCAGGGTTTCTTGGAAGGTAAGACCAGGCAGTCCTTGTGCGTTGCCAGCTGTGGCCAGCCCTGGGAAATGGCTGTGGCTGGTGTTAGGTGATAACATTCCCCATCCTCTGGTCACTTGCCAGCAGCTCTGAGCACTGAGCCTATACCAGCTATTGTGCTGAGGCCTCAGGGTCCAAGGGTCTGAGAGCAACCCCCATTGCCCTGTCACCTCTCCAGAAGCAGAGGCTATGTGGTTTCAGAGTTAGGTTTGCCATAGATCTTTATAGCAGTCTGCACAGTGATTCCCTTAGAGTACACCCCAACTTTCCCCTGGGTCCAGTGAGTCCTCTCCCTCGTTCTTACTCTGCTGCCCGCTTCCTACCACTCACTACAAAGCCTTGCTCCAGCCCTTTCCACACCCTCTGGCCCCTAAGGTCCTCTCTCAGGAAGTCTGCCTCCCTCCCCGCCAGGTGAAGCGCACCCTTTTTATCAATGGGATCTCCAAATACGCAGAGTCGGAGAAGATCAAGAAGCACTTTGAGTGAGTCAGCACCCCGTGCCTTGACCCCGAGAGCAATCTGATCCTCTGCTCCACCTGCGGATGTGCAGCAGAGCGGAGGTCAGAACAGGGCCACAGGCTCTGCCCCCAGAGTGACCTCTGCCCCCAGGGTGTCCAGGCGTCTGGGTGCCTGAGGGAGTAGAGAGAGCTGAGGTGTAGCTCAGTGCCAAGTGTGTGTTAAGCAAGTGTGAGGTCCAGGGTTCAAGCCCAACTCCCCACTGGAAAAAAAGTGGGAGAAATTGGTAGAGTCTGGATGAATGCCACATCTGTCTCCCCCCGACATGGAGGGGCTCGCAGGTTGTGGATCAGGGCCTCTTGGAGGTGAATGCCTTTCTCTAGCCTCAGCTGAACTCTGGTCTGTGCAGATGTGGGGGTGAAGCTGGCAGGATGTCTGTCCAGGAGCCCGGGCAAGGCTGGGCTTCTTGATCTTGGGAGGAAACCCAGGACTGCTAGGCAGCTGTAAACTGAAGAAGAGGGAGGGGGCTCAAGTGACAAGGTGGTCACTGCCCAGTCTCCAGTACCAGGGGTCACATGGGACAGAGCTGTGTGTGGCAGAGTTGGGGCTAAGGGTCCATCTGGGAAGGATGCCGGGATTGGGGTCACCTGTCCATGCACCCCACTTTCTTGCTTGGGTCTGTAGAAGATGAACAAGGGGCCAGGGAGATAGCTCAGTAGAATAAGGGTAGGGTCCTGAGTTCAATCCCCAATACTGCAACAAAAAAAAAAAAAAGATGAACAAAAGAGAGCCGGCCAGATAGCTCATCAGATTAAAGTGCCTGCTTAGGCAGACACAGGAGCCAGGAGATTGTTCCCTGGCCTTCCATGCCAGCCCCACCCCCAGGGTACGCTGAGATGGTGATGGAGACTGGGCATGATGGCATGCACCTATAATTCCAGTGCTTAGGAGGCTAAAAAACAGGAAGGATAACTACGGGTCTAATCTGTGTAGTAAGATCCTGTAGACCCTGTACTAAATACGTTTAAAAAAAAAAAAAAGGTGAACGAAAGGTCTTCAGACTTTTAGGGTTCACATGCTGCGGGGATCTGCCTTCAGAGCAGGACCAGGCTCTGATCATAGGTTGGTCTAAGTTGCCTAGAATTAGAAGTCAGCTGGTGCCACAATGGGGCTGGTAGTGGTGGTCTGACACAGGCTTCGTCTGGCACCAACTTGAGGGGTCCTTCAGATCCAAGTCTGCCCAGGTCCAGAATAGAGATTGGTTCTCGTCCCAGCCCGGGCAGCTGTGGTTCAACTGAGGAGCAGGATCCAGCTGGGGTCCAGTGCTGAAGCCCATGCTGAAGGGTTAAGACCTGCCTCAAGACCTGGCCTGTGGATGCCAGGGACTGTCCCTGCCTCAGTTTACTAAGCAACAGTCCCAAACAGATCTGCTTTGGCCCATCAGCCAGTGGAGTCTTGGCTGAGGCTCGTGCTAACATCAGCCAAGGGAAGCAGTCTGGGTCAGGAGTGAGAACAGTGTGCTCTGAGTTTAGTGACTCCATTGTCCATCCAAGGCAGACCCCATGGGGCTGTGCATTACCCCAGGGGTGGAGCCTTAAGCAGAGCTAGCCACTCTCCACACCAAGTTCTAGCCAGGGAGGCAGACAGTGAGGCAAGAAAGAGTTGAAGGCAGTCAGGTGGGGCAGGGGCAAAGAGGAGCTCACCTTGGGCAGAGGGGTCAGCAAGTGGGGTGGCTCCTGCCGCCTGAGCAGAGGCCTCAGCCGGTGAGTGATCAGCCCCTCCAGCTCGCTCAGCCTGCACACGGCGCTCTGCTCAGGCCAGCGAGACTGAAGAGCCGATCTGTCCGGTGTCCGTGGGCACGCACCATCCTGGTTATTTCAGGGCTGGCCTGCAGTTCTGTACAAGAAAGGGTGGAGTTAAAGTTAGTGGGTGTGGTCATCACTAGGTGTGGTGGGCACAGGACTTTACCACAGCACTCTGGAAGGCGGAGACAGCAGGATCACAAGTGTGAGCCCCATCTGGGCAGCCTAAGAGACTTACCAAGACCATCTCAAAATAAGATAATGCAAGGCTTTTCCGTTGAAAAGGTGACCTGAGTCAGGTTGGGCGGCAGCAGAGTCAGAGAACTCGGTCACCTCCTGGGCTGCTTGTTCCCAAGGCCCCAGTCCTGTAAACCCCACACATGCCAGGTCCCTCTTGTGACCTTAGCTCGTGTGTCTTTCGTTCCTGATGGTCCTTCATTCAAATTTTAATGAAACGTAAAAAGATGGGAACTTCCAGGTGTGGTAGCACACACCTGTAGCCCCAGTACTCTGGGAGGCTAAGGCAGAAGGATCAAAAGTTCTAGGCCAATATGGGTGCCTTAGCAAGACACTATGAAAATGAAAAAACCTGGTGATATGGTTCAGGGCCAGGGTCCTGAGTTCAATCCCCGTACTACAAAAAGTAAGATGAAAAGTAAACAAGGATTTACTAACTATTAAAGATCAAGAAATAGAGTAGGATTGGACTGAAAAGTGAGCTGTCCTTCCCTTAGTCAGCTGGCATTCTCTGAGCCAGCCAGGTGCCTTGGGCAGGGAGCCAGGACAGTTTCTGGTTATGTGGGGGGTGGGGTGGGGCTGCATTATGGATAAGTCTTAGAATCAGAATGAGTTCTTTGTTGGTCCCAGGCCTGGGTGAGAGATTCCCCGTAGAGGCGGGGCTGTGGGGTGGTTGGGTCCAGCTGCGTTGAGGCCAAGTGCAACATAGGACTCTATTGGGAGTAAGGTCACAGCTCCACATGGAGTACAGTCCCCACATAGCCCTGTGTCCCCTCCCCCTGTGGACCAGCAGGAGGAGGGGTTCCAGGGCTTTATTCTTGGGTATCAGAAGGGGTGGTGGGAGCAGGAAGATGTGTCTCAGGGTAGCAGAGCCTGGGTGGGTGAGTGTCCACAGGCAGTGGGAAGTGACACTGGCCCTGTTTCAGGGAGGCCTATCCCAACTGCACTGTCCTCGAAGCCCGTCCCTGTTACAATGTGGCACGCCTTATGTTCCTGGATGCAGAGAGGTAGGCAGCCTGAGCCCCAGAATCCCTGCCCCTTTGCCCAGGGCTCCATGGGCACTTGGGTTGAATTCCACGCCAGAGTGCTTGCTCTCAGCTCTGAAGAGCCAGCCATGCCCATACCCCATCCCCATCAGGAGCATTCACCCTCCTCTCCCCCTCCTGGCCCAGGGACGCTGGGCTGGGGGCCTCAGGATAGCATGCCCTAAACAGATCCAAAGCAGGACAGCCCCTGCCCTTGGGGGTGACACAAGCCTGCTGGCTGGGGGTGACAGGCATCCGGGTCCCACAGGAAGAAAGCAGAGCGGGGAAAGCTGTACTTCACAAACCTGCAGAGCAAGGAGAACGTGCCCACCATGATCAACCCCAAACCCTGTGGCCACCTCTGCTGCTGTGTGGTGCGGGGCTGTGAGCAGGTACCAGGAGGCCCCGTCTCTAGCCCTGCCTTGTAGGGGGGCCCCTTCAAGGAGGCGAGGCTATGCCTCAGAGCCCTGGGAGCCCTCGGAGCCCTAGCTCCCCCTGCTGGGCTCGCCCTGTCTATGCAGTGACTGGAGCTTCAAAGCCCAGGTCAGAGAGGACAGCTCTGTGCTGTGCTTGCTAACGCTGGCCTTGGCAAGTTCCTTAGAGTTGTGTCCCAGGTTCCTCACCTGTAAGATGAGGCTGAGTGTGCTCAGGTGTGTAAAGACATCTTGGAGCCAAGTGTCAGGACACAAGCCTTAGTCCCACACCCTAGGCAGCTGAGGCAGGAGGATGGAAAGTTTGTGCTCAACCTGGCAACTTAGTGTGAGACGCTGTCTCAAAATAGAAAATAGAAAAGGCTCGGGATGTAGCTCAGTGCAAAGGCCCTGGAGGAGGAAGCCCGGCTTGTGGGCCCAGCCAGGGTGGCGGGGCTGTGGGTCCCTGCTGTCTGGCCAGAGGCCCTGGACCCTGCCTGGCAGGTGGAGGCCATTGAGTACTACACGAAGCTGGAGCAGAAGCTGAAGGAGGATTATAAGCGGGAGAAGGAGAAGGTGAACGAGAAGCCGCTCGGCATGGCCTTTGTCACCTTCCACAACGAGACCATCACGGCCATGTGAGCTCTGCACCCACACCCCTGTCCTGACCACTTGGGGCCGCCCGTTAGTAACGGTCTGCCCTCTGGCAGCATCCTGAAGGACTTCAACGTGTGCAAGTGCCAGGGTTGCACCTGCCGAGGGGAGCCACGCGCCTCCTCCTGCAGTGAGTCCCTGCGCATCTCCAACTGGACCGTATCCTACGCCCCCGACCCCCAGAACATCTACTGGTAAGATAGGGGGCAAGGAGGACAGGGCAGGGACAGCCGGGGTGGGGCCTGCCTGACTGCTCCTGCCCTGTGCGCCAGGGAGCACCTCTCCATCCGCGGCTTCATCTGGTGGCTGCGCTGCCTGGTCATCAATGTCGTGCTCTTCCTCCTCCTCTTCTTCCTCACCACCCCGGCCATCATCATCACCACCATGGACAAGTTCAACGTCACCAAGCCCGTGGAGTACCTCAATGTGCGCCCCGCACCTGCCAGCCTTCCCTTCCCCTGCGCTTCTACTCCCCACTTCTTGCCGCACACAGTTAAGGGCCAGTTTGAAAGTCCCGAGGGACTCTGGCTCCATATGTAAGACCCCAAGTGCCTGTCTAAATCCCCACCCTTCTGCTTGCTACCTTGGTGAGTCTCCCTCAGTTTATGCACCTATAAAATGGGCCAGTGTTACTGCTGTAAGGATGTATGTTGTGCTGGGAACACGGTAGCTGTTGCACCACTTGAAGTGTCAGCACCCTGCCCTCGGGGCCAGGACACTGAGAGGAGCAGATGGCCCTGGCTAACGTGCGTCCCATGCTCCACAGAACCCCATCATCACCCAGTTCTTCCCCACTCTGCTGCTGTGGTGCTTCTCGGCCCTGCTCCCCACCATTGTCTACTACTCAGCCTTCTTTGAGGCACACTGGACACGGTGAGCATCCATACCACCCTCGCGTACATGCTGTGCCCCGTCGGGGGCTCTGCCCTCAGGCTCCCTGGCCAGCAGCCCCCTCCCCCGACCCTGTTGTGCTGACTGGAGCCCCTGACCTCTGTCGTGCCATGTGCCTGTGCCAGCTCCGGGGAGAACAGGACCACCATGCACAAGTGTTACACCTTCCTCATCTTCATGGTGCTGCTCCTGCCCTCCCTGGGCCTGAGCAGGTGAGCTCAGGGCATGGCAGGTGTGGGAGGAGGCAGAGGGCACTGGTGTGCCTGAGGCTATTACAGACCCATCTCCTTCCTCTCCTCACTGCAGCCTGGATCTCTTCTTCCGCTGGCTTTTCGACAAGAAATTCTTGGCAGAGGCAGCTATTCGTTTTGAGTGAGTGGCTGGGGCCCCAGGGAGAGACACTGCCAGCCCCCACAGAAGGGAGAGTTTGACAGCACCCAGCCCAGCGCAGAGTGTTAGAGAGGGCTGGTGTGGGCTGCAGGGGTCCATGCGTCTCACACCTGGGGTCTCATCTGGAGCAGGGCTCTCCCAGGTGCACCCAGGGCATCTGTGTTGGGCTCTGTAGCAGTCAACAGTGAAATCTCAGCCAGCTGGGAGGGACCTAGGGTCCCTGCAGCTCCCTGACATCTGTGCTGGGAGGGTCGTGGTCTCATGACTCTGAATGTCTCTGGGCCCAGGGTACATGCTTTAGGCAGTAGAACAGTCTGACACTTCAAGTTCAGGGTGTCACTACAGGGTTCTCTGTGACCCCTTCTATGGGAACTGCCATGTGGCATGGGTCTGTCAGCCATCTGTGCCAAGTTGGAACCCCGACTTGGGGCATCAGACTCTGAAGCTTATCTGCAGAGGCCTCTGACTTCAAATCTTGGGCACCTCTGAGCTAAGATAGGGCCTGGGGGATGTCTGAGTGCTCCTGGGGCTGGTGCTGGGCCTGTGAGGGTCTCGCTGGGGGGTGGTCTGAGATCTGGGGCAGCTGCTGCCTGCAGTCTGGTAGCCTGGGTGCCCTGAGCACTCTGAGGTCTGCGTGGGGCACGCATTATGGGGCTGCCTCTGGGCCAGGCATAAAGCCACATCCACATAGGCTCTGGGCTGCCTGAGCTTACTTGAAGGTGTCTCCCTTGGCCCTGGCATCTGTCTTTGGGGTTCACACGGGCTCTGGGGGCAGGATAGAGTCGTGGGTCACAGTGTTGGAGCCAGGCCGGCTGCCTGCATGGAGGGCAAAGTGGTGGCAGCAATAGCAGCGGTGGCCGCGGGTCCCCTGAGGTGTAGTACTAGAGCACCCGGTGCCCACAGGTGCGTGTTCCTGCCAGACAATGGCGCCTTCTTCGTGAACTACGTGATTGCCTCGGCCTTCATCGGTAACGCCATGGACCTGCTGCGCATCCCAGGCCTGCTCATGTACATGATCCGTCTGTGCCTGGCGCGCTCGGCAGCTGAGAGACGCAACGTCAAGCGGGTATGGCCGCCCCGGCACAGCGGCCCGCAGGCGCCCTCTATTGGTCCGACCGGAAACTGCAGCCGATGGGCTCTTTGGGGGCGCAGGTGCTGGAACTCCGGAGCCCACTTCTGTGGCCCTCATTCCAGTCTCATCGGGGCCCTGCTTTTCCCATACACATACATGTGGTTGACAGTATGACCCTGGAGGCCCCTGATTCTGACAGAGTAGTGTTTCGTGCTGGGAGTTGGGAGCGGTCTGGCCATCTAGAGCTTGGTCCCTGTGTCCCAACCACACAAGAGGGCCCCGGCATCCCCTGCTCACGTTCTCCCCACTCTGCTCCTGCACTCTTGCCCAGAAGCCCTCCACACCCCACCATGTCCCTGCCTGCCTCCCCAGCCACACATGTCCTACCTCCCCTGCCTGACATAAGGACCCTGCTGCTCCCGGCTTCCTTCCTGACCCCTATAGAGCTCTTGGTCTCTCTTTGCTGCCCCGGCCCCACGGCCTAGCCCTGTGCCCTGAGCCCCTCCGCCCATGTCCCCCCCAGCATCAGGCCTACGAGTTCCAGTTCGGCGCTGCCTACGCCTGGATGATGTGCGTCTTCACGGTGGTCATGACCTACAGTATCACCTGCCCCATCATCGTGCCCTTCGGTAGGCGCCGCCGCGCCGGGACCTGGGCCCTGCTCGGGGGAACCCAGGGCCTCTCCCAGCCACCCTAGGAAGGAGGCCACCCTGAGTGGACAGGGCCCGGCTGGGAGACCGGCCACTCGGCCTCCCATCTGGTTCCTGGCCCAGTCTGGGGCCTGGCCTGGGGAAGAGGGGGAACAGCTCAGCCCAGGCTAGCCCCTCCCTGTTGCTGACCCCTGGCAGAGCTGTCCTGACCTGGCCCTGTCAGCCACACAGATGCTGCCCTTCACTGACATACTACCACTGACACATCACACAGCCACTAATGCGTCCCCACACGCCCATAGTCCTGCACAGGCACTGATGGGCACATGGTCTTCTGAGCCCAGGAAAGATGGGTCAAGGGTGGGGTGGATCCCTGCTTCCCACAGGTTGTCCTGCCATAGCTAAGAGTGTGACACACTCTCTTTTCTCTAGATGTTTAGTGGTTTGCCTCTAACCACTACCCAGTGCAGCCTCTGCCTCCCCATAACACCCTGACCCTAACATAACTACCCTCTCTGGCCAGCGAAGGCTCCGGATTCCCAGGCTAACCCTGTCCTGGCGGAAGCTCCCACAGCCCCAGCCTGCAGGGAGCTAGAGCTGTCGTGTAACTTAGCCTTATCTGTGCCCGGTCAGGGTCAAGAGAAGTAAGGGGGGCTTCAAGAACACCCCTTCCCTCTGCTGTTTTCTCTGGGACATGTCTGGGGATGGGATTCCTGGCAAGGGGCCAGGCAGGGAAGGCACAAGCTCTGTGGTCATGCTGGGGTCACTAAGCCCTGCGTGGCCCTAGGCTGGGGAAGAAACTGGGCAGGCTGGCAGCCAGCCCTGGTGGTCACAGAGGGGTCCCTGTGCTGGACACATCCTGCTCTGTGGCACCGGTTCCGAGGTCAGGGCCATGTGGCTTCCCCAGGGCTCATGTATATGCTGCTGAAGCACCTGGTGGACAGGTACAACCTCTACTACGCCTACCTGCCTGCCAAGCTGGACAAGAAGATCCACTCGGGCGCTGTGAACCAGGTGGTAGCCGCGCCCATCCTCTGCCTCTTCTGGCTGCTCTTCTTCTCTACCATGCGCACAGGTGAGAGCGCCCTGCCCCTGGGAGGGCCACACGGCCAGAGCCTGAGTCCAGCCGGGCCATGCGTCCGGAGGGAGTGTCAGGACAGGCGGCAGCCCTATCCTTTGTCCCCACATGCACCAGGGTTCCTCGCCCCCACGTCCATGTTCACCTTCGTCGTCCTGGTCATCACCATTGTCATCTGCCTCTGCCACGTCTGCTTTGGACACTTCAAATACCTCAGTGCCCACAACTACAAGGTGGGGGCCTCAGGCTGGTGGGCATGGCTGCGGGCAGCTTGAGGGGACTTAGGGCTTGGGGACAGTGCCCGCTGTCCCTGACCTGCTCTGCATCTCTCAAGATTGAGCACACAGAGACGGACACCGTGGGCCCCAGAAGCAATGGGCGGCCCCCCTCTGCTGCCACCGTCCCCAAATCTGCGGTGAGTGCCCGCTCCCTGACCATGGGAGGGGGGCCTGATGGAGACTCAGCTTCCAAG
This sequence comes from Capromys pilorides, assembly GCA_004027915.1. Taxonomy (NCBI): domain Eukaryota; kingdom Metazoa; phylum Chordata; class Mammalia; order Rodentia; family Capromyidae; genus Capromys; species Capromys pilorides. The sequence continues at coordinate 45,371 of PVKN010000526.1, forward strand.
CCGGGTACCCTGCTGTCGTCCAGAGTGGGTGGCCTATTGCAGACCCTCGTCATGGGGGGGCATGAGGGGTGCTGTGCTCTGTCACCCCCTCACCACCTGCTCCTCCCCCTGCAGAAGTACATCGCCCAGGTGCTGCAGGACTCCGAGGGGGATGGGGATGCGGACGGGGCTCCCGGGAGCTCAGGGGACGAGCCCCCATCATCAGCGTCCCAAGATGAAGAGCTGCTGATGCCCCCCGACGGCCTCACAGACACAGACTTCCAGTCATGCGAGGACAGCCTCATAGAAAATGAGGTCCACCAGTGAGGGTGGGGCCCTGGAGGCCGCGCCCCCACCGCCCCATGGACACAAGACGCTAATAATTTATTAGATCTAAAGCCCTCAAAGCAGCCCCCAACCCCTGCTTTCATTAAGGTATTTAAACCTGGGGATTCGCTGCTCTCCCCCACAGCAAGGGAGACAGGGAACCCTCACCTCAGTGAGGACAGCCCCGAGCCGGCCCCGGGGCAAAAAGGGGTGTGGGGAGATTTCCCCAGATCAGCACCCCAGTAGTGTGTCAGGAAAGGTTGATGAGAGCCAAGAGGGGTACCCAGTGCCGTGGCTGGAGACCTGGGGGCAGGCGGACCCCCCACCAGTCTGTCCTCCTCTCTGCTCCTGGGGTCTGGGTTGCTGGGACCTACAGGCTGCATGGGAGGGAGGGGGCCCAGGGGCGTCGGAGGCCCAGCCGGGACCTGGGGTGGGCGTGGCTGGCACTGGAATATGGGTTTTTGCACTTTTTTGTTTTGTTTTTGTTTTGTTTTCCTTTAAAATAAAAACAGAAAAGCTCCCAGGTCAGTGTGGTTTGTGTGCCGCTGGGCAGCTGTGTCTCACCTCACCTCCGTCAGGCGGGCCATGTGCACAGCCACAGGTGCACCCTAGAAAGGCTTCTGCTCCTAGGTCTCAGTGTCCCCGCTTGGTACAGACCACGGGGTACTTCCAAGGCAGGAGGGGCCTCTGTGCCCTGGTTGGGCGATGCCATCCCCAGAGCCAGCAGCTTCAGAGAGGACGGGTGCCCACGTGCAGGCAGCCTCAGGCCTCGCCCTCCACACCAGCTGCTTGCCACCCCTCTCAGGGCTTTTCTGGGACTCCAGAGCCACAGGGCCATGCACCAGGCAGTGTGTGCTGTGTGTGCAAGGCACTTGGCCATGTGCCCACACAGCATCCATTCTGGCTGTCACTAGCTCACAGCATACGACCTTAACCCTGAGAAGGCCACACTTCCTTGGGACCTGTTCCCTCATCAGGAAAATTAGGGTACAGGACTGGGTGGCTTGTAAAGCCCCAGGACACCCTCTTACCCACCCATCCCAGCTGTCACCTGCCAGGAATGGTGAATGTGCATCATTGGGGGTGGGAAGGAACAGAGGTGACAGTCCATGAGAAAGGCCAGCACAGATAGTTCACACTGCCTGGGTGCCAGCAGGGGGTGGTGGCAGCCAGGGCCAGAACCTGCAGCTGCAGAGCAGTGGATGCCCTCTGCCAGCAGCTGAGCCTAGGGGACCAGCAGCCACAGCAGCGTGACATGGGCAGTGACAGTGCAGTGGTGGCCCTGGCCGCACCCTTCACACCTACGTCATCCTCTGGAGACAAAAACCTCGATGGAGTCCCTGAGATGGCTTCAGTGGGTGAGCTCTGGAACTGCCAAGGCTGGACTGAGGCTTTGGAGGGCTCCTTCCTGGGGGGCAGTTACAGGGCTGCCCCTATCTACTCAGCAGGCCCAGGACAGAACTGAGCCTGGGCGTGTGTCAGCTAGGGCCTGAGATGCTAACCCACGTCCAGGTGGTACACACACACAGTGAAGATGACCAGGACAGCCGGGGGTGGGGATGACAGTTTACCCCAGCCTCCTTATTCACAGCACTTTCCAATTCGCTGGTCCCAAAGCCCGCCTGTGGGGACAGGGCCCTAGCACCCCTGGGCATCTTTCTTGGTGAAAGCCCCAACTTTGTGGCCTTATCCCAAGTCTTCAGGAAGTTGCTTTCCTTGTCCTCCACCCCCAACCTGAGCTCTCATCCTAAAGGCTCTTTCCCAAAGCCAGCTTCCCCTGGCAAGCTGGAAGGGTGCAGATTTCCGAAGGCGCAAATGGGAAGTCAGGGACAGCAGGGAGGTGGCCAGTAAACAGGGTCATCAGTGAATTCTGGAGCGGGGGCGGGGCATGCTCTGCTTCCCCCAGGCCTTAACTGCCGCCATGGCGCTAGCTGCCTGCATGCCGTGCCCCCCAGGTAAGCACCAAAGAGCCATAGCCCCTCATCCCGCACACCTGTGCTTCCTGCCGACCAAGCCTCCCAGAAATGGACGTCTCAAGTCCCCATCAGACTGGCTGTCCTGTGGAGCCCACCAGTTTGGTGAAGGGGCCCACACAGCCATCAGAGCAGTGAGCCCCGGGCCAGAAGGAGTGAGCTCATCCCAGGCCCAGGACTCAGTCCCGGGCCAGAAGGAGAAGGTCCAGGAGGGCAGAGGGAGCAGGCACTAGGCCAGCGGGGACCCTGGCTTCAGGCCCCAGGAGGGGCTGCGGGGCAGAGTTGTTTCCTGGGGGAAGGGGTGCTGCAGGAGCAGCCACCACGGGGGTGCCCTGCCGTATCCGCCTCCAGGCCCAGGCCCTCTGCTGCCCCTGCCAGCCTCACTTACTGCCCATGGCCTCACTGTCTCTGTCCTCCGTCTCTCCCTGCTCTTCCAGTTCCCCAAGTTCCCATAAGAAGCAGATTCTGAAAGGCACTGAGTGGGTGGGTCCACGCACAGGAGTGAGTCCACCTGCAGGGTCTTCCCTCCAAGCAGGTGCAGAGGCCTAGGGTTTGGTCCTCTGCCTGCCATGCCAGCCCCGCCCCCAGGGCATGCTGAGAGGCAACTGAGACTGGGTGTGGTGGCGCTGCCTGTAATCCCAGCTCTTGGGAGGCTGTCAACAGGTGAATCTATGAGTCTGATCTAGTAGTGAGACCCTGAACGCCTTGTAGACTCTTCCCTAAAATTAAAAATTAAAAAAAAAAAGGAAAAGAAAACTGCCCAGGTTACCCTTGAACTCCCGGACCTAAGTGATCCTCCTGCCTCAGCCTCTGGATAGAGAGGACCACAGATGTGTGCCACTATATGTGGCTTCTAATATGATTCTGAAAGCCTTTGAACCAGAGGAACCTCAGAGAGCCCTTGGCGCTCCGGGAGCTTCACTCCTCCCCGCCCCGGCTCTTGTGGCTCTGGGCTGATCTGCACACCACTGGGGCTAGGCAAGGGAGCAGAGGGCCAGTGGGGAGGGCTGACCCTGCAGGCCTGGGGCCCAGGGAGGAGCCACGCGCCCGCTACCTGTCACTGAATCCGAATGGGACCTTTTCCTGGGAGAAAGGAAGAATCAGATGGACCAGAGGCCCCGCCCCTCTGGAGCTGCTGGAACCACTTCCTGTGTGCTCAGCACATCAGCAAACGAAACACACAAAACCCTGCCTTCCTGAGCTTTCACTTTTCCCCCATGGTACTGGAGATTGAACCCAGGGTCTTCTCCATGGACCATGTCTCCAGGTCCTTTTAATTTTTGAGGCAGAGTCCTGCTAAATTGTTTAAGTTGCCCAGGCTGAGCTTGAACTTGCAACTCTCCTGACTCACCCTCCCACTGGCCGAGTCCAAGGACTCTGATTTCTCCATATCCTCCCCAACACTTGTTAATATTCACCTTTTCCATGACCACCCAAATGGGTATAAATGGGTTTCTCCTTGTAGTGTTGATTTGCATATTCCTGATAAGGAATGATGGGAGCTCTTTCCCCAATGATTATTGGTCATTTATGTGTCTTCTGAAAAAGATATATGTACCATCTCTTAGTAGGGCACCTGTCTTTTATTACCAAGCAGAGCTCTCTGTCACGGGCGTGGTGGCTTCCATAAATGAGAGCCGGCTCAGGGCCAAGGGCCTGGGCGAGCACCACAACGCCTGCAGCTTTGGAGGCCAAAGCTTCGAGGGGCTGCAGGAGGCCTGCCTGAAGGCAGGGGAGCTGTTTGAAGATCCCCTCTTCCCCGCCGAGCCTTGCTCCCTAGGCTTTAAGGATCTGGGCCCCAACTCCAAATATGCACAGGACATCTGCTGGCTACGGCCCAAGGTGGGCACCGGGTGAGGGGACGGAGTGGGGAGGACCCCGGGGTGCGGTGTGGTCTCTTCCCTATCCAGCCAAGGGCCCAGGCTTCCCTGTCACCTCCAGCCTGCTGGGGACAATTCTGAGCCTGTGTAGCCCAGAGTCTCTCTTAGCCTGAAGTCCCTACCACACTTTGCTGTCACAGATGAGCTGTGTCCAACTGGTCCAAGTCCCTCCTCATCTGTCCCCCTGGAACCAGAAGGACAAGTGCGGGGAGGTGCCCAGCCCTCACCACTCTCTTCCTCTCCCACCACAGGAGATCACACGAAACCCCCAGTTCATCGTGGATGGGCTCTGCCCCACGGACATCCGCCAGGGGCACGTGGGTAAGGACCCTGCAGGACCTGGGGCTCAGACAACTCGCCCTGCTCCCTGGCCCTGTCCTGCATGTCTCCCACTACATTTTGGGTTTGGAGTAAAATGGGATAGCATATTACTACCCACTACTGTATAATAAATTGTCCACAACTTAGAGTTCAAAACCCCTAACCCTAGCCTGGTGCAGTGGCACATGCTTGTAATCCCAGCACTCGGGAGACTGAGGCAGGCGGGTCATGTTGAGTTTGAAACCAGCCTGGGCTATGAAGTGATCTCAAGCCCAGCCTGAACTGTGCAGTGAGACCATCTCAAAAAGATACAAGGACCGGGGAGATAGCTCAGGGGCACAAGTGCCTGCCTGGGAAGTGCAAAGTCCTGAGTTCAATCCCTGGTTCTGCAAAAAAACAAAAACAAAAACAAACACACACACACACATACACACACACACACACGAAACTGAACCTCCTGAGCCAGAGTTTTGCACTTGCTAAAAAAACTCTCCATCACTGAGCTACATTTCCAGACATTCAACAGGGTCTTGCAGAGTTGGCCAGACTGGGCTTAAACTTGTGACTCTCCTGCCTCAGCTTCCCAAGGAGTTGAGATCACAGGCGCACATGGCAACAGGTGTTTCTTACCCTGGTGTCTCTGTGGGTCAGAAAGTCAGAAGCAGTGTGGCCAGGTAGGGCGGCTCCAGGCCTGTCTTGAGGTTGCCCACCGGGCTATGTCTTCAGAGGCTATCTCCAGGCTGGGACTGTTCCCAGGGCTGCTGGGTATCCACACAGCCTAGTGGCTGCCCCCCCATCAAAGCAAGTGACCCCAGAGAGCACCCCAGGGGCCATAGCCTCTTACAACCTGGTCTCAGGAGTTACACAACTCCTTGCTCTGTGAGAAGCCTGCCCTGAATGTGGACAGGAAATGGGCCCCACCTTTCGTGGGGGATGGGCAGAGATGTATGGATGCTGCTAGGGCCAGAACCTTCCCAGTCTGGGTGTCAAATAAGGTGCACCAGGGTCCCCTGTTCCTGGGCCCACATGCGAGGCTGACCCCAGGAGACTGATAGCAGTGGGGGGGCTCTTGGTGCCAGGGGACAGGAAGAGCCCCCAGGTCTCCTATAAGATGTGAAGGACAGAGCTGTGGGCCCTTCACACCAGAGCACCAGGTTAGGTTGGGGGTAGGAGGATGGGGCTGGCCGAGTGCATGCATGAGACAGCATAGGTTGGCTGGGCAAGAAAGCAGGTCCTGGAGCAGAGTGAGGCCCTGGGCCACGTCCTCCTCCACAGTCCCCAGACCCAGACGCTAACAGAGCAGGAGCTCACCCTGCGCCCCTTCCCCATCCCCTGAACTCCGGGGAGCTAAGAGGCGTCACTCAAGCCCCACTGGCCTGGCAGGGGACTGCTGGCTGCTGGCTGCCATCGCCTCCCTGACCACGTGCCCCAGGCTGCTGTCCCGTGTGGTGCCTGGAGGCCAGAGCTTTGAGAAGAGCTATGCTGGCATGTTCCATTTCCAGGTGACTCATAATGGAGAGTGAGAGGGGGGCAGAGAGAGAGAGAGAGAGAGAGAGAGAGAGAGAGAGAGAGAGAGAGAAGGGAGGGAGAGAGAAAGAGACAGAAAGAGAGAGAGGTCACGTGTTCTTTTGTTTCCTTTTCTATTTATTTAATTTTTAATTCTTATGTATTTGGTACAGGGTCTCACTATGCAGCTCAGACTCCTAGTGATCCTCCTGTTTTCAACCTCCTCAGCTCTGGGATTACAGGTGTGCGTCACCACACCCAGTCTTGGTGGCTGGCTTGGCACATCTGGGGCAGGGCCAACATGGCATGTGGTACCAGGGATCAAACCCAGGTCCTTACACTTGCTTAAGAGGCATTTAGACCGCTGAGCTATCTCCATGGCCCTTGTTTCTTTTTCTTTTTTTTAATATCATTAACAAAGCCAAGCACAGTGTTGTATGCTTGTGATCCCAGGACTCTGGGAGGCTGAGGCAGGAGGATCATAAGTTATAGTGCAGCCTGGGCACCTTAGTGACTTAGAGAGACACTGCTTCAAAAAAAAAAAGCAATTGAAGTGGCTTTTCACCAATACAAACATATCAGCTCTCGGCAAGAAACTATGTAAACTAAATTTTAAGCCTGAAAGAAAATAGTGATGAGCTCATGTCTTCTCACCGTCTCACTGTTTGTGTGTATAGACGCGTGGGCCCGTCTGTGTCTGTCTTACTGTGCGTAACGCTCGCAGCCTCTGTTCTGATTTTTGTGTTGTCCTTGAAATTACCAACACATGGATCCGTCTGTGGACCACAGATGTTTCCCAGAACAGAAGCACTTAAGACCTGGAGCTCTGCATTTTCAGAACGGGGTCAGCCAGAGGAGAGTGGCGTCAGGGTCAGCTGCTCTGGGAAGTAGAACGGATGTGTTACTAGGTCTGGCCACCAGGGGGCGCAGGCATCCAGGGTCCCAGGGCACCCGCGTGTAGGTATGAGAGTGCATGCACATTTGCCTCATGACAAGTGTGTTCATGTGTGTGCGTGCGCGCACCTGCACGCTTGCCCGTATGTGCAGGTGTGTGCACACGTGCATATGTGCCCTGCCGAACCCCTCACCGCTACAGATCTGGCAGTTCGGGCAGTGGCTAGATGTGGTAGTGGATGACCGCCTGCCCACCAAGGACAACCGGCTGCTGTTCGTGCACTCGGAGCAGCGCCAGGAGTTCTGGAGCGCCCTGCTGGAGAAGGCCTACGCCAAGTGAGCCCGGACTGCAGGGAGGAAGGGACGAAGCAGCGGGCAGCCCTCGCTCAGGCTCACCCGCTGCCTGGTCTGGCGGCCCGCTGTGCCTACAGGCTGAGCGGGTCCTATGAGGCACTGACGGGGGGCAGCACCACGGAGGGCCTCGAGGACTTCACCGGCGGCGTGGCGCTGAGCTTCCAGCTCCACAGCCCCCCACCCGACCTGCTGAGGCAGCTGCGCCGGGCCCTGCAGCACTGCTCTCTCATGGGCTGCTCGATCGAGGTGAGCTGCACCTGCCACAGTTCCACCGCCAGGGGTCGCCCCTGCCACTGCTCCACACCCCACCCCACCCCTCCAGGGCTCCTGCTGCAAACCAGCTCTTCTCCAGCTTCCAGCCCCACCATCCTCTCTGACGGCCTTTCTACCTCCCTTCTGCATTCTCCCCTCCATCCATCGAGACTATTTGTGTACACCTCTCCCCACGACCAGCCCCCCACCCCCCCAGCAGCCACCTGCCACCAGAGTGGTGACCTTATTTGTGTCACTCAGTGCTGTGCCCTGAGGCTTTGGGCAATATCTAGCACACGACAAGTACCAAGCAAAGACTATACAAAGAACGGGTAAAGCCAGCATGGTGCCCTCATGCCGGCAGCCATGTTCTCAGTCGTTTGTCACTTCGCACGCATGCGCAGCCTGTGCTCAGGTGCTGTAGCACAGGACACAGGTGTCCCCCAGGGAGGAACGGCTGAAAGGGCAGGGCTGCCTGCTGTGAAATATTACTCATTCAAGAAAAAAACAGACTCTAAACGAATGGGCAGGGCCAGGGAGATAGCTCAATAGAAGAAGCGCTTGCCTGGCAAGCACAAGGTCCTAAGTCCAATTCCTGGTATTGTAAAAAAAAAAGTAAAAATAAAATAAATGGGTGACAGAGGAGTGGCTGTAGGAGAGGGGAGAAGAGGGGAAGGGAACAGAAGGGAAGGGAAGAGGGGGAAGAGGTGACTGTGGTTATAAAAGGGTGACACATAGGACACTTCTGCCCCCCGACTGTGGAGATGTGACACAAACTGACACATGTACTAGCAGCACATGGAATGCACACAAATCATTACTAATGAAACTGGGGATCTGGGTGAAGTTGAGGGGCCGCATCACTGTTGGCCTCCTGTTCTGACATCACACAATAGTTGTGCAGGATGTTATTACAGGGGAAACTGGTTAAAGAGCCCATGGGCTTTTTATATTTTGTTTTACCTTAGTTGTGTTACCGTTTTTTGAGTCAAGGTCTCACCATGCAAGGTAAGGTGTTCCACTCACTCCAGAGCCCAGGCTGGCTTGACACGTGATCCTCCTGCCTCAGCCTCCCAAATGCTGCCATTGCAGGAGTGCGCCACCATGCTGACTCTATCATTGACGACAACTGTGAATTTACTTCAGCATATAAAGTGTCATTTAAAAAGAAAGTCTCCACATGTTCTTCCCTTCTTAGGGTGCCTGATACAGACCCTGCCTGTCCTTCTCTGCCCTGCAGGTCCCCAGCGACAGCGAGCCCGAGTCGGTGACACCAAGCTTGCTAGTGAGGGGCCATGCTTACTCAGTGACTGGCTTGGTGGATGTGAGTCCTGCCCACAGCCCACCCAAGAGCCCCAAGAGGGACAGGGACCCTGCAGTGGCCCTGACCTCTCCCCCTCCCCCAGGTCCCCTACAGGGGCAGGACTGAGTCACTACTGCGGCTGCTCAATCCCTGGGGCCGGATTGAATGGAATGGAGCCTGGAGTGACAAGTAGGTGCCCAATGCTGTGCCCAGGGGGGGCCTCAGGGGCCAGGCAGTGCCTGGGGTGACGGTGCGCAGGGGGAGGTGGTGTCCCTGCCGCCCCTCCCAGCTTACTCCCCTGCAGCTCTGCGGAGTGGGCCGAGGTGGATGACAAGGTCCAGACGCAGCTACTTCGCAAGAAGGAGGACGGCGAGTTCTGGTCAGTGTGGCAGGGCACCTCCGGCCCCCACCTGTCCCCGAGTCCCTGCCGTGATGGGTAGATGGGGAGGCTCAGGAGGCCTAGGCATGCTTGTGTGCAATGCGCCATCCTCCCTGCCACAGGATGTCCTACCAAGACTTCCTGGGCCACTTCTCTCTCCTGGAGGTCTGCAACCTCACACCTGACACGCTGGCTGGGAACCCCACGAGGCGCTGGCACGTCACCTTCTATGAGGGCAGCTGGCGGAGGGGCAGCACAGCGGGGGGCTGCAGGAACAACCCTGGTGGGTGAAGGGCTCAGGTGGGAAGGTGGAGCACCTGAAGTCAGGTGTCCACTAGACTGCTGGGTGCCGCCCAGAGCCTCACATCCTGACCCCTGACTGTTCCCTACAGACACATTCTGGACCAACCCCCAGTTCAGGGTCTCACTCGTGGTAGGGGATGACCCCGAGGATGACCCAAAGGATGACACAGTTGTCTGCACCTGCCTGGTGGCTCTGATGCAGAAGAACTGGAGGCTCGGCCAGCCGCAGGGGGCCATGCTGCTGACCATTGGCTTCGTCATCTTCCCAGTGGGCACCCCACCCCTTCCCTGTCCTCGCGCGGCCACATGCTTCGAGCTTCTCCCAGGCCAAGGCCCCGGCTCCTGGAGCTGCATGGTCTTTTCCTTCCAATGCCATAGCCAGGCCACATTTCCTTTGTGACACTTGTTGTCCCAGGGCCTCGCAGCGTAGCACCCATACCTTGAGGAAGAGAAAGGACTTTGCAGGCCAGAGGCCCCAGGTCACAGCCACACTCACACATCCAAGGGCAGGGCTCGTGTCACAGTTGTGACCCTCCCCCTCCCTCTTTCCCTCCTCCCATCTCCCCAGAAGCCCTCTCTCCAGGGACCCAAAGAAATCCTGACAGATTTCCCAGGACCCACGGCGCTTTGCAAATTCCAGAAACAGCCATCCGGTCCCCCACCCCAGCCCATGGAGCTATCTCAACTGTTTACGGAGCCTGGGCCACACTGCGAGACCCCAGCGCAACAAGCAAACACACACACTTGTTTGTCCTTGGTCCTCGATTTCAATTATCTCCTGTCCACTTCCTGCAGGAAATGAGTGCTCTTTGGAATAGCAGCCCGGAAAAGCCTCTGTTAGATTCTCCTCTCCCAGCTCTTTCACTTTTACCAGCCTGGAATCAACAAAACACATCACTTCTGGGGACTGAGTTTCCTGTCCTTAGCTGGGGTGATAAAGATCTACTTGGCAAAGTTTTGTGCAAACGGTGCTTTGCTGTCTGAAGCTGCCGGCTCCTCCTCAGCGCTATCAGATCCACCTCCCACCCAGCTCCATTGTCCCAGAGCCTGGAACGCAGCCCAACACACTCATGCAACCCACTGGGTGCGCCCCTGCTCCTGCACTCTGGAGCTCTGACCTCTCTCTCTTGTCCCCTAGGTCCCCAAAGAGGTACAGGAGACCAGGACCCAGGGCATCCTTCCGGGCAACACCCAGTCCACCCCAACTTCATACGCATGGTCAGGGATGGGATCTGGCCTCAAGCTTGGGGAGCACTGGCTTGGGAGTCCAGCCCCCCGGGGCTCTGGTGGGGCTTGAGGAGGAAGGGACCATCCCCGAGCTGCCTGTCCCAGGGGCGGGGTCCAGGCCAGCCAGCTGCTCCCCGAGGGCCTGGCCTAGGCCTGTGCCCATGGCAGGGCCCACAGTTTCAGAGCCTTCAGCACGGCCACCTGAGGAAAGACTTCTTTGAGCGGTATCCAGACCTAGGCTTTTCCGAGATCTTCACCAATGCGAGGGAGGTACACAGCCAGCTGCGGTTGTCACCCGGGGAGTACATTATCATCCCCTCCACCTTGGAGCCACACCAGGACGCTGACTTCCTGCTGCGGGTCTTCACCGAGAAACACAGCGAGTCCTGGTGAGGGCGCCAGAGGCCCCTGCCCCTCGGCAACGCCTTGCCAGGCTCCGGAAGCTGCCACACGCCCCTCCTCCTCAGGGTCTCTATTTCAGGCTTGGGAGGTGAGGTCCGCGTGAGGCGTGGCACAAGATGCAGGACCAGCACCCAGATTCCAGACCTCTCCCACACTGCTCAAGAGATGCAGTGGGACCCCCGGGACCACCCCAGGCAGCCCCTGTTCCATAGCGCTCTAACCAGAAGCTTTGTCTCTCTTGCTCAGGGAACTGGATGAAGTCATCTACGCTGAGCATCTCCAGGAGGTGAGCAGAGACCTGGCCAGGGCTGGAGGGATGGCGGGGGAGGGGAGAGAGGACGTGCACAAGATCTGGACCTCATGCACCCCAGGAAACCGCCTCGGAACAGGATCTGGACCAGAACACCCTCAATCTATTTGCTGTGGTGGCGGGTGAGGTGAGAGGGCCGGGCGGAAGCTGCCGGGAGAGTGGTGGTTCCGTGGGGTGAAGGGGCGGGGACAGGGGTTTATGGTCCTTCTTCCTAGGACAAGGAAATAAACGAGCACAGGCTCCAAACTCTACTCAGCAGATTGGCCTTAAAATGTGAGTCTCTGCCCCACCCTACAGCCCTATGCCTGCATTGTGCCCCATCTTGCCCTCCTCCCCAACCCCCACACCCCATTCATTCTGAGTCTTCCTCCTACCCCTTCCCACCCTCCCAGTGAGTAGTTTCAAGACCAAGGGCTTTAGCCTGAACGCCTGTCGCCGTATGGTCAACCTCCTGGACGTATCTTCCTGTGCACAGGCGGGCTGTCCTGTGCCCCGGCCCCTGCCTGCACCCCCACCCCTGACTCCGAGGCACCACCTCTCTGGCCAGCCTTGGGCTCCTTTGGGATGTGGTTGAAATTTAGGGGTAGGTAGCAAAAGACGCTGGTCCTAGCTGGGTGCAGTGGGCCAGGTTTGCACTCCTGTTACACGGGGAGGCTGAGGCAAGAGGATCACAAGTTTGAGTTCAACCTTGCAACTCTAAGTCTCAAAATAAGAACACTGAGGGCCAGCAAGATGGCTCAGTGGAGTAAGCACCTGCTTATGTAAGCACAGGGACCAGGGTTCAGTCCTCAGTCCTGCTTGCCTCACCGGGCCCTGACTTTGGGGCACCCTGAGATGGTGACCAAGTCCAGGCATGATGGCACCCACCTGTAATCTCAGCACTGGAGAGGCTGAAAACAGGAGGATCACTATGAGTCTGAGCTGCATAATGACAGCGTATACTGAATACATAAATAAAACAACAAACAAACAAAAGAAACACTGAAAGGGCTGGGAGTACAGCTCAAGGCAAAGACCTTGGGTTTAATCCCCAGTTAAAAAAAAAAAAAAAGTGATGGCAGTCCTCTTGACCGTAACCCCTGAGGAACTAAAAACCCTGTGGTGAATCCCTGGGCTCCCTGGCTTGGGGGGCCCCCTTCATGACCATCCCTAAAATCCTTGACTGACCCCCAGAAAGATGGCTCGGGCAAGCTGGGGCTTCAGGAGTTCCAGATCCTGTGGAAAAAGATCAAGAAATGGGTGGTAAAATGACACCAAAGGGGTGGGTGGGCTATGGGGGCCCAAGAAGGAGACCCTCAGGGGTAGGGGTACAGAAGGAGGAAACAGAGACAGGAGTCCCAGAGGAGGCACACACCCATGCACACACACACACCTGCAGGAGGCTGGTACAGAGTTCATCAAGTGCTTAATAGACAGCACAGCCAGGTTGAGGGTCCTGGTCACCATGGCAGCAGGAAACACGGGGCCTCAGTGGCCCCTGCTGTGCTTGGCCTGAACCTTTCTGTCCCTGGATAATCAGGAGCTTAAGGGTTGGCTAGGGCTAGGGCCTCAGCATCGGTACTGGACCCCCAGTGTTTCATGATCCCAACCCCACACCCTGTACACGGCCGCCCCACAATCAGGACATCTTCCGAGAGTGCGACCAGGACTACTCGGGCACCCTGAACTCCTACGAGATGCGCCTGGCTGTGGAGAAAGCAGGTGGCTGGGGCAGGCGGGGCTGCAGGGTACAGGGGAGGCTGTGTCCAGAGGCCTGCATTGTCCCCTCCGGCCCCCTCCATCCCAGGCATTAAGTTGAACAACAAGGTGGCAGAGGTACTGGTGGCTCGGTACGCAAATGACAACCTGACCCTGGACTTCGACAGTTTCCTCTGCTGCTTCCTGAGGCTGAAGGCCATGTTCAGTGAGTGGGCATCAGCCTGCGTCCCCCCTCCCCCAGCCCTGGCAAGCCCCGGGGCCCACAGGGCCCACTTCTTGCTTGGCTATGACTATCCAGTGCCTCTGTCTCCCTTGACAAAGTGAGAGTGATGGGGACGGCCCCCAGGACTGAGATGTAGAGGAGGGCGGTCAGCCCAGGCTAGGAGCTCTCACTCTGGCTCCAGACCAGGCCCGTGAGTCATGCCGGGGATGTATCTGGGTGCATCCATCCGGGCTGGGTCTGGGGTTGAGCGCAGCAGGAATGCAGTGTCTAACCCTTCTGCCCTGGGAGTGGCCCTGCAGCTCCCAGCTCCGCTCTCAGCCCTGTGCCCGGCCTTTTCCCTGACACAGCGTTCTTTCTAACCATGGACCCCCAAAACACCGGCTATATTCACTTGAACCTGGAGCAGGTGTGTGAGAAGGGCCGAGGGGTGTCCAGGTTCCAACCCAGGCTACTGTGGCTGTCCCACCTGCTGCTTCTCAGCCTGCTCTTCTTTCCCCAGTGGCTACAGATGACCATGTGAGGGCAGCTGGCTCCCCCTACCCACGGGGTCCTGGATCAGCAGGGCAGGTGCTCTGTGCTCCCCCCCACCCCCAGCACCCAGTCTCTATAGATGGCATGGGCTCCACAGGCCGAAGTTACTCCGTGCCCACCCTCCCACCTCAAAGCTGCCTCTCCTCACCTGTGCCAGGCTTCTAGTGCTGGGGTCGGCCGCATGGCCTCCAGCTCTTTCTCAGCCTATTTTACTCAAAATGAAGCGACTCTTTCTCAGCATCCCCTATCCACATACACCCACCTGTGGCCACCCATGGATGGTATTATAATAAATAGCACCTGCAGCTCGTTCCTTGGGTCTGTGTCTCTATGCCATGAAAAGACAGCACCAACAGGTCCCGTAGCTCTCAGTGGAAAGGCTTAGCGCCACCCCCAAAAGCATGCACAGGAATGTGTGCTAGAAGCCAGGTGCCGTGGGGCACACTGGTCATCCCAACATTCTGTGAGGCTGAGGCAGGAGGATCACAAGGTTGAGCCTGGGCAGCTTAGTGATTTAGCGACCCACTGTCTCAAAATAAAGTAAGTTTTATAAAGTGTTGAAAGTCTTTGGTTCAGTACTGATAAAAGAGAGATGAGAGATGAAAGAAAAACACGAGGAAAGGAGGGAAGGCAGGAAGAAATGACAAAGCCAGGAAGGAAGGACAAAGGCAGGAAGGCAGGGAGGCAGGCAGAAGAGCCTTCCCAATGACTAGGGGGCACTGTGAGCGCTTGTGGGCAGTGCCAGGAGGCTAAGGCACCACCAGTCCCTGGGGTGAGAAATGTGGGGCACAGTGGGTGGGGGTTGGGATGGATGGGGCAGGGAGGCTGAGCCAGCTGCCCACAAAACCTGTGTTGCAGCTGCCAGTTAGGGACCACAGCCCGCAGTACCCCCTGTGATCTCCAGCCCGACTCTGAGGTCTCCGAAGGTGACATCACAGGACCTCAAAGATCAAAGCCCCAACACCTGCAGCAGCTCTCAGGCTCAGTGGGCAGGAGGGGTCCCTGGGAGGATGCAGCCCCACAGCGGCCCCGTGCTGCCTTGCAGGTGTCAGATCCAAACTGTTACTGCCACTGATGGGAAACAGAGGTCTGGTAAACTGTCACCAGGGGCCTGGCCACCTGCACTCGTCAGCCAGCCCGCTACTGAGAGTACAAGGAGGAAAAAGTCAAGGAAAAATGGAAGAAGGGGCTCATTCAAATTTGGCCAAACTAGGGGGACAGCTGGGGCCCCCGTTCCTGTGCACAGAGGAGCTTTTACTTCAGGACGGGCAGCACGGAGGCCAGGACATGCCAGGCCCAGAGAGATGCCAAAATCTAGCCCTGTGGAATCATCCCCAGCACCAGAACCACAGGTGGCCCTTGCCCACCTCAGACTGGGGAGGATGGGCCGATAGCTTAGCTTTAAAACCTAAGTGTTGGGGCCGGCGAGATGGCTCAGTGGTCTACAGCGCCTGCTTAGGCAAGCTTAGGCAACCACAGGGACTGCGGTTCAATCCCTGGCACCGCATGCTGTGCCAGCCCCAGCCCCAGAGCAGGCTGAGCCGGCCATAACATAAAGTTAAAGAGTATCATAGTTTAATAAATAAATAAAACCTAAGTGTTGAGCTGGGGAAAGAGCTCAGTAGAATAAGTGCCTGGCAAGCACAGGGTCCTGAGTTCAATCCCCCGTACTATCAAAAAAAAAAAAAGAAACAAACAAACAAAACAAAAAAACCCTAAGCGTTAAAGTCCACTTCCGCTTTCCAATGGTAACTGAATCTACTCTGTTAATCACTCTCTCTCTCTCTCTCTCTCTCTCTCTCTCTCTCTCTCCTGTAATTTTATTTTCTTATTTTTTATTTGTTTTGCTGGGGATGTAACCAGGACCTTCCACATGCTAGGCAAGCGCTCTGCCCTGAGCTGGTCATTCAGCCCCTTAAACTCTCCTAATTCCTTCCTGCCTCAATTTTCCCCCTAGAGTGCTCCTCATTGTGGTATTAACTAGGCCACCTGGCATGCCGAGAGGACAGCCAGGACTCAGGTCCTCTGCAGCCCTCGCCCTGCACCTCAGTGCCAGCCTAGCCCACTTCCTCTGTAACTCTGAAGACCGGAGCTAGTCAGCCTGGACAGAGAGCTACTCCCACTGCCTGTCTAGGAGCCATTTCCTGCCGCCCGCCCTCGCTCCCAGTGATTGATGGAACTTTAAGAGCCTGTTGCAGAGCGGATGCCTCACCCCTCATCTTCCTTCCCACAGAGCTAACAAAGATCCCTGAGGGCCAGGGGACCTTGGGCAGTGACAGCGCTCCCTGCTCTGTCCCCAGGCCTTGGCTCTTGCTCTGAGAAGGGTGACACGCCATGTCCAGCAGGATGGAAGAGAAGCAGACGCTCCCAAATCCAGAGGTCATTTCTTTCTCTAAAATTTTTTAAAATATATTTGTATTCTTAATTCACACCCAGTAAGCATACACAGCCGAGGGGCTCGGTGTGACATCTCAACACACGTGTGCAAGGGCAGTCAGGGGACAGATCTGCCGATGACCTGAATCTAGGTCATCGGCAGATCTGTCCCCTTGGACACTTAGTGCTTCTACGTGTGGGAACACTTACCAGTCCTGTGCTCCCATCCCTGAGAGTGTGAAGCCACGGCCAAGCCCTTTAAAAATAGCAAAAGCAAGTCGGGCATGGTGGCGCACGCCTGTGACGTAGCACTTGGGAGGCCACGGCAGGACGACTGCCATTTTTGAGATTATCCCGGGCTAAATAGCAACACCCTGTCTCAAAAAAAAAAAAACAGGAAACAAAAAATAAGCAAACAAAAAAAATAAAAACATTTGTTAGTTGATTGTAGTATTAGAGGTTGAACTCAGGGCCTTCAGAACGCTAGGCAAGCTCTTCCAGCCCAAGTTTTATTGTGCTGAGGATTAGACTCTGGACCTTCGCACTGAGAAACTTGTCCTTTGCCAGGGAGCTGTTTTCATTTTAAGACAAGGTCTCGCTGTGCAGTTCAGGCTGGCCTTGAACTCACTACGTAGCCCAGGCTGGCCTCAAACTTGTAGTCATCCTCCCTCCGCAGCCTCCCGAGGGCTGAGATCACAGGCGTGTGCCACAGTGCCTGACCCACGGATTTGAATTTTTGATCCTCCTGCCTCAGCTTCCCGGAATTCTGGGATGCTAGGTGTGCAGCCCCACGCCTGGGTTGTTTTGCTGTTGTTTCGCTTTGTGTTTTGGAGACAGAGCCTTGCTACACAGCTCAGGCCAGCCTTGAGCTCTCCGCGATCCGCCCTCCTCAGCCTCCTGGGTGCTGGGATTACAGAGGGGCCACTGCACCCACCTACAGTTTATTTCTTCCGTTCAGACAGGTCCTCACTAAATTGCCTACGCTGGCTTTGATCTTCTTTCAGTTTCCCAAGTAACTGGATCCCACTTATGCGCCTCAGGGTTCTGCTGTGCCAGCTGCTTTGAAAGTCAATTAATTCTTATCAACCAAGAGCATCATTTCTGGTTGGGAAATAAAACTGAAGTGACTCAGAGACAGTTCAGCGTGGCCACCCAGGTCAGGAGCACTGAGCTTCCTGGGTGGTCTGGGCAAGGTGTCTTCTTCCATGGTCCCATCCGTCAATTGGGAAATGAGGCCTGTCACAGAGGGACAGGGACAACTGAGAGAGTGAAAATGAAGTTGGGCCAGGTATGGTGGTGCACACCTATGATCCCATCTCTCCAGAGGCTGAGGAAGGCTGGTTGCTGTGAGTTCAAAACCAGCCTGGGCTAGGTGGGAAACTTTAACTCAAACAGAAAAAAGGAAAAGAGAAAAGCCAGAAACATTTGGACCCATGTTATTTGCCCCTTCAGACATATTTAATAATAAAAGTGCGGCTGGCCAGATAGCTCAGCAAATTAAAGCAACTGCTTAGGCAGACACAAGGACTGGAGTTTGATCCCTGGCATGCTGTGCCACCCACTCCCCCAGGGGCACACTGAGATGGTGACTGCGACTGGACGTGGTGGCATGCACTTATAACCCCAGCACTTGAGAGGTTGAAAACAGGTGGACTACTACGAGTCTGATCTGTGTAGTGAGGCCCTGTAGACCCTGTACTAAATACATGAATAATGATGAACATAATGATGATGACGACGACGATGATGATGATGATGATGATGATGATGATGATGATGATGATGAGTGGTGGTATGCAGGATAGAACATCCGGCCACTGAGCCCCATAGCATAGATGCTAGGATAATCATCATGAAGTTCAATAACAAAGAAGATGCCCACTAAGCTTAGAATACTCCTTCCCAGGAGTGTCCTCACTGGTCCTACACAGCATGAGTGACAGCCACAGATAGCATCATCAGGGCACCGAGAGTTGAGTGTGGTGGCACAGGCCTATCTGAGGCCAGGACAGCATGGGTTCAGCATGATTCCTGACTCCACACTAAGCGAAGTTCATCCTGGGCAGCCTGAACTACGCAGCAGGACTCTCTCGAAACAACAAAATTGTACGACACCATTTTTGTAGCCACTGCCATGCCCCATCCCCAGCAGACTTCACAGTCCATGGGTTGCCTAACTGTCATGGAGGCCTCCACGCCATGTCCCGTGGTCTCCAGAGCTCTGTGAGCACAGGCAGAATAGCCAGGCCCTGGTCCAAGGCCTGGGTGAAGACAGTCAGGTGGCACCTGACCCCCCAACACACGCAGGCCCCACGGCAAGTTTAATCACATCTCCTGCCAACCAACTGCCAGTACCACGGCTATGCCCCCCACTTTCCTCCAAAGACGGGAGACATGGGCCAGTGAGATGGTTCAGCGGTCTAAAGAACCTGCTTAGGAAAGCTCAGTCAGGCAACCTCAGGAACCACGGTTTGATCCCCACACCACGTGCTGTGCCAGCCCCACCCCCAGGGCAGGCTGAGCCAGCCGTAATAGAAAAAAAGAAAGAAAGAAAGAAAAAGAAATCTTCTGAGCTACCTGGCCGGCTGCAAAAAAATTTAGGGCCAGGCGTGGTGGCACATGCCTGTCATCTCAGAACTTGGGAGGCTGAGGCACGAGGATCAGTGTGAGTTCAAGACCAACCTGGGCTACAAAAAGCTCAAGGCCAGCCTAAACTGCATAGCAAGACCTTGTCTCAAAAAGACAAAAAAAAAAAGGGGGGCCTGGGGAGATAGCTGCATGCCACAAGTGTCTGCCTGGCAAGTGTAAGGTTGTGAGTTCGAACCCTGGTCCCGCAAAAAAAAAAAAGATGGGAGACATAGGAAGGGGGAGGCCCCACCCAATGCCTCCCCTCCTCTAAGGGTCTCTGTGGCTTCATGTTCCAGGCTCTGAGACAATGGCGCTCAACTATTTTGGACACTAGGGATGCCGCACAGGAGTATGACAGCCCCTAAAAACATGTGAGGGAGGGAAGCTAAGAGGCAGAAGGGCTCGGGAGCTTCCTGGATTTTTGTTGTTGTTGCTTTGTTTTGCTTTTAACTTTATTTAAAAAAAAATATATAGTGAACTGGAAATGCTGCATGCCTCTCACCCCAGCACTCCAGAGACCTGATGCAGGAGGATTGCAAGTTTGAGGCCAGCGTGGGCAACTTAGCACTTTAGAGATCCCTGTCTCAGAATTTAAAAAAAGAAAAAGGAATCAAAACGTATCATACACAGGGCTGGCCAAATAGCTCAGCAGATTAAAGCACCTGCAAGCAGGGGCAGGGGCCAGGGGTTTGATCCCCAGGCCTGCTGTGCCGGCCCTGCCCCCCAGGGCACACGAAAAGGCAACTGAGACTGGGCGTGATGGGGCACACCTGTAATCCCAGCTCTTGGGAGGCTGTAAACCGGAGGATCACTATGAGTTGGATCTAGTAGTGAGATCCTGAACATCCTGTAGACCTTTCCCTAAAATACAAAAAAAAAAATTAAAAATTAAAAAATAAATAAAAATATTTCATATACTGGTACAAATTCCCTATGATGAATATGATCATTATGTATATCTAAATTATACCAATAAATAATAAAGAAAAAAAATTTAACGTATTTAGTATAGGAGCTACAAGGTCTCGCTACACAGATCAAACTCATAGTGATTCTCCTGTTTTTCAGGCTCTCAAGTGCTGGGATTATAGGTGTGTGCCACCACGCCCAGTCTCAGTCGCCTCAGTGCATCCTGGGGATGAGGATCAAACCCTGGTCCCTGTGTCTACATAAGCAGGTGCTTTAATCTGCTGAGCTGTCTGGTTGGCCCTAGGAAAATATATTTTAAAGGGGCTTGGGGATGTAGCTCAGTGCAAAGGCTTTAGGTTCAATCTCCAGTACTGCATAAAAAGCAAAAAAAAGGTAAAATATATAAAACATAAAATTTACCATCTTAACTTTTATTATTTAATTTTAGTTAGTTAGTTAGTTAGTTAGTTAGTTAGTTTTAAAGTCCCAAGGCCTCCCAGTGCTTCCCTGGGCTACTGCCATCCTGTTGCCTCAGCCTCCTGAGGAGCTGGCAGGACAGGACCCCACCCCTGTACCTGGTCACATTAACCATGACCAAGGGCACAGTTCAGTGGTGTTAGGAACCCTCACAGCGCCCGGCTCTGGCCTCAACATTGCCACAAATAATGACACAATGAAGCTTGCGTGCAAGCCTTGGTGTGATCCTGTTCCCAATTCTCTTTTCCTATATCTTTCTGTCGTTTCTCTATGTAAATACAAATGTATAAATAGATACTCACATTTCTCTATCCTCTCTACTCAAAAGGCTAAATAAAAGGTGACACAAACCAGTTGACAGCTCGGTGTCGGGGGTCCCCCCCCACCAATACATAGTCCAGGCTGGCCGTGGTTTATATTTGTTCACCTGTTTGTTTTGTGGTACTGGGGATTGAACCCAGGGCCTTTACACTGAGCTATATCCCCAGCCGCGTTTTATCTTTTATTTTAAGACAGGGTCTCATTAAAGTCCTCAAATTGCCCAGGTTAAGGACTCAAGCTTTCAGTCCTCCTTCCCCAGCCTCCAAGAGTGCTGGGATGACAGGAGTATGCTCAAGTCCTTTCCTCTTCCTTCTTTTCTTTCTTTCCTTCCTTCCTTCCTTCATGTGTATGTGTGGGTGTGGGTGTGGGTGTGTGTGCCTGTTTTGCTGGGGATCAAACCCAGAACCTCGTGTATGCTAAGTTCTCACTCTACCACCCAGACATCCCAGCAGCCCCTCCTTTTTTAATAATAAAAAAAAGCATACATATCTTGGGGAGTTTACAAATCAGCAAGGGGAGGAACCCAGACTGATCCATATGGTAGATTGACAATATAAACATGAACTTTATTTCACTTAGTACATACATCCATGATTACATAAAAAATACTTATTAACCAGGCTTGGCAGTGCACGCCTATGATCCTGGATACTGGTGGTGCTCGGGCAGGAGGTTTACAAACTCTAGGGCAGCCTGAGCATCTTAGTGAGAACTTGTCTCAAAATAGTTAGGGGGCCAGAGATGTAGCTCAGTGGCACAGTGCCTGCCTGGCAGGTATGAGGTTGTGTGTTTGATTCTCAGTACCATAAAACAAAAGAAAAAACAAAAATAAGATAATTTAAAAGGCTGGGATCAAACTACCAGAAGTGCTGGTCATTTATTTGCCATTCTAGTATTTATGTTATGTTTTATTCTTAGTAATTCTTTACTACCATGAAAACTTTCTTAGCTGAATTGTTTTGAAATATTTAATTTTGAATTAATATTTAATCAATTTTCTGAATATTGTTTAATCTTAATTTTGTTTTAAGATTTATACTGTATCTTTGACTTACAATCTATAAGACATGATATCATATTTTCTCCTAGTATTAGGCACTTTAAAAAGTGTATTTCCATTTTCCATTGATTTTATATTACTTCTTCCTTGTTTTTAACACACAAATAGGTCTTTTTTTTTTCTTTTTCAGTTCTTTGAATTAATTAATCTAATTTCTTACACTTACTCTTTTTTTTCTAATGTGGAATAAGATGATGCTTAATTTTGTTCTTCCGTAGCTAATGTTTATATATATGTTTTCATGGTCATTATTTCTTTTCAATTAGTTTTGGACCATTTCATTTTGTGTATCTTTGTATGATTTTATTCAAGCTTCTTGTGCAAAGGTCTCTTTTTTGGAAATGTGCTATAATTTTACCTAAATTCAGAAGTTTCAAATCTTTTTTTTTTTTTTTAATTACTTATTTATTTATTTGCTTGTTTATTTATTTATTTTGTGGCTGGCCCAGCCTGCCCTGGTGGTGGGGCTGGCGCAGCATGTGGTGCCAGGGATCGAACCGCAGTCCCTGCAGTTGCCTGAGCTTTCCTAAGCAGGCGCTTTAGACCACTGAACCATCTCGCTGGCCCCAGAAGTTTCAAATCTTTAGCTGGAGTTCGGCAGCAATGGCCTCTAATTTGAAAAAGTCAAACATGGCGTCAAGTGCCCCAGGCAAGAGGATGAGCCCTAAGCCAGAGCTGACTGAAGAGCAGAAACAGGAAATCCGAGAAGCTCTTGATCTCTTTATGCCGATGCACGGGAACCATTCGATGGAAAGCAACTAAAGGTGGCAAAGGTCAAGAAAATGATAAGCGCAACTGATAAGGAGAGGACAGGCAAAATGAACTTGAGTGACTTTCTGTGATGACTCAGAAAATGTCTGAGAAAGACACCAAGAAAGAAATCCTGAAAGCTCTCAAGCTCTTTGATGGTGATGAAACCGGGACAATATCGTTGAGAAATCTGAAGCCCGTGGCCGAGGAGCTGGGCGAGAACCTGACCGATGAGGCGCTGCAGGAGGTGAGCGATGAAGCCGACCGAGATGGAGCCGGCGAGGTGACGCGCAGGAGCTCCTGCGCATCCCTAGGAAGACCAGCCTCTGCTGCGACCCTGTCGCGTCTCCCCCTGCAAGCAGCTGTGACTAGTAGTGCTCGCTGCTCCGTGGAATCCGGCTCCCCATTTCCCTGTAGAACTTCAGCCATGGCCTTGAAACTGATCTGGGCTTCTGGAAGTGTTTTTCGATTTTAAAGTTCTTTGCAGAATGAAAAAAAAAAAAAAAATTCAAATCTTTATTTATTGCCTACCCCTTTCTACTTTGAGAATTCTAATTATATGAATATAAGTTTCTTGGTTTTAGCACAGAGTGAACTATTATATGACCGATCTGTAAATGCTTTCTTCTTCATTTTTATTTTACACGGTTTTTGTTGTTATATTCATTTAAGTTTTTTATTATTACTTTTCATTTAACTTTTTAAATAATTTATTTATAATGTGCAATCTATTATTAATCTCATGCTATTTCTTTTTTTTTTTTTTTTGTGGGACCAGGGTTCAAACTCACAACCTTGCACTTGCCAGGCAGGCACTTGTGCCACGGAGCTATCTCCCCGGCCCCTAATCTCATGCTATTTCCTTTCAGAAATATTTCTCTAAAATTTACTCTGTCTACATCTTATATCTTTAACATGTCAATATTTGTCTACAATTTTTAATATGTTATATAATTATTTATTTTCAATAAAGTTAATAAAAAAAATAAAAATAAAAAAAATAAGCTGGAGATGTAGCTCAGTGCTCCCTGGGTTCAATTCCCATACCAAAAACACGTATGTTCGCACACACGCCGGGTTACCTACTCTCCCCACACGTTTCATCCACACAAGTCCTGAAGCAGCTGTAGCTCTAGGAGCAACAAGAACATGAAGTGTCCAGGAATTAGTTTCTAATTTCATTTTGCAATTAATAGAGGAAATTGGTGTGAGATGGAAAGAAACTGTACAATCTCCACAATTTTCCTGTAATTGAAAACTGTTTTGGGGGCTGGAGAGATAGCTTGGCAATCTAAGTACCTGCCTGGAAAGCACAAGGACCCAGGTTCAATCCCCAGTACCGAATGATATGTGAGCATCGCACCAAGCTGGCCACCAAAATAGGCATGGTGGCGCACACTTGTGATCCCAGTGCTGGGGAGACTGAGACAGGAGGGTCACTAGAGTATAAGCTGCATAGTGAGACCCTGTATCAAATAAATAAAGATTATATATATATATATATGTTTTTTTTTTTTTCTAGGTCTTGGGATCTGTAACTCAACATCACAGTGTCTGCCCAGCAAGCACAAGGTTGTGAGTTCAATTTCCAGTACCAAAAAATAAATAAACAAAACTGAGGCCAGGGAGATAGCTCTGTGGCACAAGTGCCTGCCTGACAGGCGCAAGGTCATGAGTTTGAACCCCAGTTCCGCAAAACAAAAAATAATAAATAAATAAATAAATAAATAAAACTATTCTAAAGTACATAGTTGGGTCAGGGAAGTAGCTCAGTGGAATAAGCGCTTGCCTGGCAAGTGCAAAGTCCTGAGTTCAATCCCTGGTACTGCAATAAACAAAATACATGGTTTCTTTTTTAAAATCATAAACATGTACATCTTTTTTTTTTTTTTTTTTTTTGCAGGACCGTGGTTCAAATTCACGACCTTGCATTTGCCAGGCAGGCACTTGTGCCACGGAGCTATCTCCCCAGCCCCATAAACATATACATCTTGGAGATATTTTTCTATTCATATGCAGAGAGTCTCCTTCTTGTATTTATTTATTTATCTATTTATGTTCTGGGACTCAAACTCATGACCTTGCACTTGCCAGGCAGACGCTTGTGCTGCTGAGCTAGCTCCCCATGCCTCCTTATTGTTTTTAGGGCTGCATGTTGTCTACTCTATCAAAGTCTCATTTCTATGTTCTGGTAGTTCTATAGTGTTTTCCCATCTTTAGCTTTTAGAATCAAAAAAGAACACAATAAATAACACTATATAGGTGTCAAACATTGCTATAAGGTGCATTTCAAAAAGCAAGGTTATGGGCCAGTGAGATGGCTCAGTGGTCTAGAGCGCCTGCTTGGGCTGCCACAGGGACTGCAGTTCAATCCCAGGCACCACATGCTGCGCCAGCCCCACCCCCAAGGCAGGCTGAGCCCGCCAGAACACAAATAAATAAATAAATGAGGTTTAATAAAATAAACTGTAAAAAAAAAAAACAAAAAGCAAGGCTATGGTGCTAAGCAATACACAGTATTTCTAATACAGCAGTAATTGATAAGGTTAAATTCTCGGCCCTTTCCCTTGCACTCCACCTGGCAAGATCAGAGTCTGCCTATTTCCCCGAAGCCTCCTGAGCACAGCCTGCGCTCACATTCTTTGCCTGTTTCCCACCAACCAAACCCACAGCATCTCGGTGGAGTTGGGCTCCCGTTTCTCTTGCTACCGCTACAGCGAGCCTAAGCATGGATTCTTATTTTGCTTCCGCCCGTGTCCCATTTGCCAGGGATGATCTCTATGTATTCCTTGTACGTTTCTATTTTGGTTAATTTTGAGTTTCCTTACAATAGCTTAGGGGCTGTTTGTATCTTAGGACAATGAGATGTCAGCTGCAAGGATTGCATATTTTCCTTCTTTTGTCATTGGTCTTTCCCCTTGGGTTTTAGCTTCTGCCGCATGCACTCTGCCCCTTCTGTGCAGTAGTGCTGCCCTCCACAGCCCCTTGTCCCCTCCCAGGGCCACATCTCCAGGCCCTTCTAGTCCCATGATCTCCCTGGGGACCTCTCAATAACATCTGATTCCAGCCTGCGGATCCCGTGCCCCACCCGTGTAAATAGCATCTAACAAGTCCGGCTGGACTCGGGGCTTACATATTCTCTTTAGAATGCAGGAAACACGGAGAGGTACAGAAGCAAAGCCTGACCCACATTGCATCCGCCCTCCTGGGGTGCCTACTTCCTGGCTTTGGCAGTGCCTCTGTGTTGTGTCTATGGCATTTATTTACAAAATCAATTTATTAGCCTGGCACAGCCCCGCTGAGAGTCCGCAGCTGTGCTTCCCTGCCTGGGGGCCACTCCTTGCCTGCTTTCTAATCCCAAAGCAGCTGACAGGCATTTCCTGTCATGCTCAGCCCAGGCAGCCCCAAGATCTCCTTCACCAGGCCATAGAGCTCAGCGCCAGTGCTTCACAATCATCCTGAGTTCATTTTCTGGTTTTCTTATTTCTTTCAGCACTTCCCTGCCAGAGGACATCTACGACTTGGGTCCATGAGAACTTCTTTTCCTTTTGAGACACAGCTTTGCTGTATATTCTTGCTAGCCTTGTACAAAGTAGTCTAGGCTGGCCTTGAACTCATTGATCCTCCTGCCTCAGCCGCCCCAGTACTAGGTTTACAGGCATGGCCACTACACCAGCACCCACGACATCTTTAATCCCATTCATAGCCCAGGAGGGCTAGGGTGGTAGAATAGGTTTCCCAGAGATGGAAGAAAATACCCAGAAATCATTGTGGGAGAGAGGGCTTATTAAAATATCAACAGGAAAGGATAGGGTTGAGACTTATTAGCAGAGAAGGACAGAGTCCAACAGAGGCAGGCCAAATGGGATGGTCACCAGAAATTACCCAGAAAGTCCAGTGGCAGTAGCATGGATTAATTAATCTCCAGTAGAGGGTTGAGGGGACAGACCAGAAGTGACCCAAGAGAACTTGGGTGGCAGTGCTTGGTGGTGTCCAGTTATAACCAGGAAGAGGTGTATTAACCCCCCTAACAATGACATTAACGCGCTTCTCCCCATTATAAGGCCTGTGTTCCAAAAACAGCTGACTTGGCACATGGGCGGGAAGGGAGTTTCTACAGATAACACTAGCTTGCCCAGGGTCCTTCAGATAGTACTTATCCGGACATTCCAGTCCCTGTCCGTTTACATTGTCTAGTTGACTTGGCAAGAGTCTTAGAAACACTAAAAGGTCATTTCGGGGACATGCAACTAATTGCCTTTATTTTTTTCTCAGGGACCATCCACTCCACCTCCCCAAGTGTCTGACTGCCCTTAGGATCTCATTACACCCACGTCCCTCGGGGCAGCACATGGACGTGTGCACCGCCACCAAATCCCACAATAACTGCACAGAGAGCAATAGATTATAAGGAACCTGTTAAAACAAACCAAATAAGACATTTCCCCAGATGGCAGGAAGCAATTGTAATCAATGGAAACAGGACAAAGTCTTGAGCTGCTCTATAGCCTTTAGATGAGGTTAGAACACAGGCAAAGTTAGAGACACACCATGAAATTTATCAAGGACGTGTGGAAGCGCCTATTCTACATTCTGCACTGAGGGGCACTGGTGTCGCCTGCAGCCACCCCAGACGGTCAAACCCAGCAAAGGCTCAGTTACGTTCATTCGGTCATTCAAAGAAAAAACAGGTACATAGTGTGTGATCTAAAGAAGGTGATTTCAAGCCCACCTCGTAAGCCAGCCCTGAGGCCATTTCCTTCTGTGGACATCCGAAAGCAGCTCTGTTAGATTAGACTTGAGCTGACTCAGGACAAAGGACTCTGCTAGAGGCTTTTGCATATTTATCACTTATGCATAAGAATGCTTTCCTCACAATCTCTTGGCTTTAATTTTTCGTGGGACCGACCCAAGTAGCACTATCTTTGTTTGTTTGTTTCTTTATTTATTTTGTGGCTGGCTCAGCCTTCCCTGGTGGTGGGGCTGGCGCAGCATGTGGTGCCGGGAATCGAACCACAATCTCTGCAATTGCCTGAGCTTTCCTAAGCAGGCGCTTTAGACCACTGAACCATCTCGCCGGCCCCAGCACTATCTTGATTTTGACAAGAATGACTATGTTTTTCTTATATCCCCAATGGTGTTTGTTTTGAGACAGGATCTCACTATGTGGTTCAACCTGGCCTTGAACTCTCAGCAGTTGTCCTGATTCAGCCTCCTGAGTGCTGGAATTACAGACATGCCCCACCACACAGAGCTCCCCACTGGGTTTTATGAGATCCATTCCAAATATAAATTGCTGAATTATTGTGGTAGTTATCTAACATGCCGAAGCCCCTAACAACAGCTTATCTTCCCAGAGACCATCTACTCCTTCACCTCCACCCCCAGGCCTAGATACAATTTCCTTTCACTTTACCTGCACCACAAGGGAGACCCCAATCAGCTCCCTAGGTGTCCCTAAACTGCCTCTCAAACTTCATCTCTGGCAAAAGTTCATGTAACCCCAACGACCCTTTATCTCACGTCAAAGGATCCCTATCTCCCTTGGATTCTTTCTGTGTCCTCAGAGTTAGTAAAGCCATTTCATTTCCTTTTCTGCTTGTCTGAAGTGACACAGAAAAACCTAGTCTTTATTATTTCTTTTTCTTTTTTTTTTTCAGAACAGGGGATTGAACTCAGGTCCTTGCACTTGTCAGGTAAGCACTTAGTTCACTGAGCTATCTCCCAGCCCCTTTATTATTATTTTTTTTATTGGTTGGTTTGTGTGTGGTATGGGGAGTGAATCCAAACCCTTCA
>PVKN010000527.1:0-73401 GCA_004027915.1 Capromys pilorides
AGGGGAAGGAGAGGAGGGGGAGGGAAGGGGGAGGGGAGGGAGAGGGAAAGGGGGAGGGGATGAAGGCTTGTTCTGTGCCTGCACCAACCCCACAGGAGGGGTGTGATCCTTACAGACTGCAAACACACACTGATGAAAATAAACAAGTGAATTTATAAACACTGGTGTCTTTCAGCGAATCTGCAGATGAGAAGGGGCCCAAGAACAGCACAGGCAATTGGAAAACCATGGAAGCCAGCGGCATGGTCCATCTCCTTTCTCTTCCAAAGGTCACAGTTGGGTGCGGGGGCTGCTGCGTCCCCCGGAGCTGGAGGGGTCCCCGCCTCCTGGCGTCCTCTCCCTGCCTCCCAGCCCAGTTTCAAGCTTTGATGCCCGCATTAAGGCCTTAAATCCTGCTTGCAAATGGCCTTGCTCTGAGCGGGGCCCAGGGACTCACACAGCTTCTCGTGGGCCGCGGTGCACCCTGGAGACTTAAGTCTCGGAGTAGCAGGCGCAGGAAGTCCGGAAGCGCTCGCTCCGCCTTGTGGCCCCACTAATGCGCGCTGTTGACGCAGATGCTGTCATAAACACGTGACACGGCACATTTTCCCCACAATTTGGGGCATTATGATATCAAACTTGTAAATAAAATGCTTTTCCCGTTCTTGAATATTATTTATTTATTTTAAGTAAACTTTTTTTGGTAAATTTTATTTATTTATTTTGCAGGACCGGAGTTCAAACTCACGACCTTGCATTTGCCAGGCAGGCACTTGTGCCATGAAGCTATCTCCCCAGCCCCGTATTTTTTATTTCTATACCTGCCAAACATATTATTTTAAGTAATTGGGAAACATACTCGTGACGGGCTGGTGGTGGAGCTCAGCAGCACAGCGCTTGCCTTCCAGGGGCAAAGGCCTGCGTCCAGTTCTTGGCCCCTCAAAGAAAATAAAGACTTAAGAAATATGTTTATATTAAAAATAAAGCTATAGTGCTGGCCAGATGGCTCAGTGGACTTAAGTGCCTGCTCAGGCAGGTGCAGGCGCAGTGTTCGATCCCCGGCATGCCATGCGGGCTCCAGTCTGGCAGCCACTGAGACGGCGTGGTGGCGTGTGCTTGTAATCCCAGTGCTTGGTAGGCTGAAAACAGGAGGATC
Organism: Capromys pilorides; assembly: GCA_004027915.1. Classification (NCBI taxonomy): domain Eukaryota; kingdom Metazoa; phylum Chordata; class Mammalia; order Rodentia; family Capromyidae; genus Capromys; species Capromys pilorides. The sequence continues at coordinate 1,136 of PVKN010000527.1, forward strand.
GCTAAGAGTTCGGTCTGTGTAGTGAGACCCTGTAGATCCTGTAGACCTTGTGCTAAATACATTTAGAATAAATAAATAAAGCTATAGTTTAAAATCTTTGTGTGCTTCGTAAACATCTTCTAAGAAGTGACATAGTGGGCCCACAGCCATATTAGCTGGGACAGAGGATCTGACTCTGTGGAGGAGAAAGGGAAGAAGGAGGAGAAGGAGGAGGAGGAAGAGGAGGAGGAGGAGTTGGAGTCGGAGTTGGAGTCGGTCATTTTGATTCCTAATTTCTTGTGGGTTTGGGCCATGGTAAGCTGGCTCCAAGGTAGAAACAGGGTGGAAGGGCCTCGCAAAGGGAGCTGCACGCATGGCGGCCAGGAAGTGGAGGGAAGGCGGGGAGCAGGGAGGAGCCGGGGCAAGACCCCCACGCTCACCCGCGCTGGCCCCCTCGCACCTGGCGCAGCTCCCTCCGGCATCGCCAGCCTTGAGCTCATCTTGGGTGAGTCCGCCAGTGAGCACAGGGCCTCAAGACTCAATCAGCCGCCACACGCTGGAACTTTTTGGGGGGGCGCTTTGGATCTAAACCATAATAATAGCACCCCAGGAGTTGACTAGAACCACATCATCTGGCTGTGGAACCTTTAGCCACTGGAGGCCACGGTGCGCGAAGCTGAGACGCACTGTAGGTGTGAGATGCGCAACAGACTTCAAAGGCTTCGCGGGAGTGGGCGGCAGGAGAGACCTCAGGCGTCCCTTGGTAGCAGTCACGTGTGGCAGTGACAGCCACGTGGGTCTGGTGAGAGGAGGAAGGTGCTGGAATCACTGGCCTGACTTCCAGGATTAACTGTGGCTAATCAGTTATGAGATAATTGATAATCTATTACGAGTACCAGAATGTTTAAGCGGGGAAGCCCTGGGGCGCCATGCCCTGCAGGCCCCTGTGGGGGCCTCTCCGTCCTGCCCTGGCTCTGAGCTGGAGCCCGATCACGGCACAGGGTTTTCGGGCAGTGGCCAGGCCCCTGACCTGGGCAGTAGTGGTGTTGGTCCCGCAGTAGTGTGTACACAGCGGCCATGGCTGATAGCCAACTTCATGCCACGTGCACTTTACTCGTGTGTCCCATGTGACTCTTGCACTGTGCAGTGCCTGTCTGAAGTACAGCAGCGGGGTTTGGCTTAGAACAGAGCCTGCAGAGGTGGGGCGCAGGGAACGGAGACCAGCCAAGCTGAAGGCTCTCTACTGGGACAAATGTCACCCCATGCCTCAGCGGCTGCCACCTTCGCAGTGGTTCCCACAGGCCGTGGCCCCCAGTGGCCCCTTGCTCTCCAGCATGCCCTGCCTTCACTTTCCCTTCGTGCCGGACCTTGTGCCCATGGCTGTGCTTCTCAGTTGGGGAACCCCTGCCCTGACGTCTCCCCCTGTGTGTGTGGAGAGAGGAGTTAGATAACTGGACGGTCAAACGTAAGTGGAGCTCCTGGGGGGCCCGCCAGCCTCTTCTTGGCCATGCCCCCCTCAGATGCTGTCAGGGAGATCCCCGGCTTCTGTGCACCTGTGGGATGCAGGTTCTTAATCCCAGGGAGCAATGCAGGTCCAACAGCAGGAGGTCTGGGGGCCACCCCGCGTGGGAGGGGTGGGAAGTCGGGGCTGAGTTGTGGGAAACACATCCAGGGGGCAAAGATCCTGTCCCTGCGTGGGCGTTTTACATGTGCAGACCTTGTGTAGTTTTCTGAACATGTGTCACGTGCTGATGGGAAATTACAGAGCAGGTCAGCCTGGGTTTGTCTGTCTGTATGTTTGCATCCCCATCCATCCGTCTGTCTGTCTGTATGCCCGCCCACCCATGCGTCCGTCCGTCCGTCCGTCCGTCTATCTTGTATCTATCATGTCTATTTACTTATTTGGTGGCACTGAGACTGAACCCAGGGCTTCTGAATTGAGCTGCATTCCCAAACCTTTTTTTTTTTTTTTAATTTTGAGACAGGGTCTTGCTAAGTCCCTAAACTACCCGGTCTCGGTTCAGACTTGAGACCCTCCTGCCTCGGCCTTCCTGAGTGCGTGGGTTGCAGGTATGCACTCCCATGCTCAGCTCAGTGTGCATTCTTGTGAGAAAAGCCTAGGACCATCGCGAGTGACGGTGCAGGACGTTTTCCTTGAGAACTGCCACTGAGGGGCGCTGTGTGCTTCCTGAGAGGGAGGCCTGAGGGAGGCCTAGCAGGTGGCTGCAGGGGCCCTGCACTCGCCTCAGCAGCCTCATCTGCTGGGCCTTCCTGAGGTCCCCAAAGCGGAGGCCAGCACACAGCAGCCTTGGTTTGCATTCGGTTGAAGCCTTCAGGGTGGTGCCCGTGGAGAGGGCTGCCGTAGCGGTGGAGCAGGGGAGGCCCGGGGTGGGGCGGGGTGCTGCATACACCACAAGGAAGATTTTCCCCGCCTACTTGGACCTCAGGAGGAGGCCAGGTGGTGAGCCCAGGCCTTGGCGCCTCTCTGTGGAACCCGGTGTAGCGGCAGAGCTGTCCTGTCAGAGCTGGAGGTGAGGGGAGCAGGAAGGCGGGGAGTTGAGAGTGGCCTGGAAGCCAGAGAGCAGGAGGGTGGGAGCGGCCCAGAGGAAGTGGGGGAGGAGAAAGCAAATAACTGAGATAGCAGCCTCATTAGCTTCCTCCCCATCCTCTGGTTTTGTGTCTGGCACTTGGCTCCCTTGAGGTCTCCTCTTCTGGGGACAACAGCCTGGGGTGACTGGGCTGCTCCCTCCTCCTTGCCGGTACCTCCTGAGGTTGGCAAACTGCAGGGACAATGCCCACGTCCCCTGCACGTGCAAGGTGCGCACAGTGCAGACTCCTGTTCACCCCAGTGAGAGGAGCGCAAGGCACATGCCCAGCTGTGCACACAGCTCAGAGCCAGGTGTTGGGGCCGGTGAGGGTCATGAGCTTAGTGACAGTGTGGGGCTGGATATGGACTCCCTTGGACTCTTCCCAGTACCCACTGTAAAGTCAACAAGAACTCAAGCAATGGAGGAGCCAGTAAGCTATGTGGAGAGCATTTCCCTGTGTGGGGCCACAGCTGGGAATGACCCGACTGTCCCCATCCACCGGGTGGCAGTGTCAGGCCTGCTGTCCATGGTGGAGCAGTGCCCTGATGCAGCATGGTGCACCCACCACGTTGGTTCTGCTCCTCGGGGCCATGTCCTAGGGCTGCTCCCTGACCTCGTGGTCATCTGGACATTGCCAGGCCAGCAGGATGACCACACTCCTCCAGGGGAGTGAGGGCTGGAGAGCACAGTGTTGGCGCACTTTACAGCTTGCAGGGTGCCCAGATCCGAGGTGTTCAGCAGCCGCCACCAGCCTGCGCATTAGCAGATGCTTGGGGGAAAAGGCTTCACCCACTCCTAGAATGTGCATTTGTGGGCGGAGCACCTTGAGCTTAGAGACCTGTAGCTCTGATGACCTCACTGCCTGGGGCTATGGAGTTACCAAGGAGGAGAAATCAAGTAACCCAGATCTACATGGGACAGGGTAGATCTAGGCCTGGGCCTCTCTGCTGCCCCAGGGACCACAGCCAGGGCACGGGGATCTGGACCTACTTCCTCCAGGCGCGCTCGGTGGCGTCCAGGCTGAGGGAGGAGGCGGGGAGTGGTGAGTGGCACTGTGGGCGAGCTCCCCTCACCCTGCTGACTTCGGAGCTTCTCCCCCAAAGCTGCAGTATCCACGGCAACATCTGGGACCCAGCATGGTGGGTAACAGCCGAGCACACTGGCCAGAGTCACGGTGTCTGAAGCCGAGCTTGCTGGCAGCGGGGACACGGGGGCTATTTGTAGAAGGTCATGCGCTACTGATAGGTGTGAGGCGGAGAGAGCCAACGGTGCCCGCTATGGGGAGGGGCAGGGAGAGCTGCACAGGCCTTGTCCCCCGGGAGAGACTGTCACGTCACGCAGTACATCATCCAGCTCAGCGCAGGCTCAAGTGGAAAAAAGGGGTCGGGGAGAGCTCTCCATGAGCTCGCTGCCCGGCTCCTGCCCTCCCCGGCTGCGCTCTCAGCCTTCAGGCTCAGGTTGACTCACCTACCGGCTCTTGGGCTCTGGCTTTCGGACAGCTCATTTGGGGTCTCCCAGACTCTAGATCTGTTCCAGCCCGTCCTGTAATAACTCTCCTGGGGGGTCCGTCTGGAGCTGCCTTCGGCCGCCTGGTCCCTGTCCTGGTCCTCTGCAGCTCAGCCTGGCGTCCTGACCGGACACTAGAAGAGGTGGCCAGGCGAGCCCAGCGAGGGACCCTCCTCACAGGCACGTCTACCTGTTGTCATGAAGCGCGCCAACCCCTCCTCTGCTGTCCTTCCCACACTGCAGGCCCCCGGGGTCCATTAGTCACTGTGACTCAGGCCATCTGAAAACAAGAATCTAATGGAGGTTTTCCTAAGACTCCTTGGGGACGCACAGGGCCTTTTCCCACCATCGTAGAAGAAAGATTATGAGAACACATTTCCTTCCTAAAAGAAGACTTTCTGGGTTCAGCTCTGCTGATTCTACACGCAGAGGCTTGTTCTGCCCGCCCCGTGCCCACCTTCACCTCTGCAGGGTCGCCACGGGCAAAATGGAGCAGGTGTGGGTTTGACCCTTGACTCTTGACCTTGCTGTGTGACCTTGGCCAGGGGGCCTCCCCTCAGACTCAGTTTCTTCGAGTGGAAAAGGAGGGATTGGATGGGGGCCAGGGCTCCTCGGGTCCTCAGGGGTTGTTGGGGCAACATTAGCGAAGGATTCCAGGGCGGTGGATCTAGAGGTTACAGGGGAGCCGGGGAGCTGCGTTCTAAGGGAGAAACTGAGGCCGAGTGTCCTGTGCTGTAGGACAACCGTGGTGGGAACCCTTCCATTCCACTGGGCTCCCCCCAACCCTCCGTGGCCTGGCTACCCCGGAATTCTCCCAGGGTCCAACCAGCCTGCTGCTCCCCAGCACATCCTGTGAGCAGCCAGGTGAAAACTCGCCAAGTGCAACGGCGGAAGAGGGGCAGGCGAGGGGCGTGGGCCAGGCCGCAGGCGGACCTGCTCAGCCCAGGGTTACTGGGCAATGAGAGGGAGCCAAGCGTCTCCAGAGAAACAGGGCTCCAGATGGACCTCCCAGGAGACTTATTACAGCGTGAGCTGGAACAGATACAGGGCTGGGAGACCCCGAATGTGCTGTCCAAAAGCCAGAGACCAAGAGCCGGTAGGTCGGTCAACCTGAGCCTGAAGACTAAGTGAGAATGTGGCCGGGGAGGCCAGGAGCCAGCCAGCAAGCGCATGGACAGTTCTCCCCACCCCTTTCTTCCACTTGAGCCTGCGCTGAGCTGGATGATGTCGGCCGCGCAGGTGCTGCCGGGTCCACCTAACCTAGGGCAGCAGCTCGCGGAAGCACCCACAGGACACTCAGAGCTCATGTTTCACTCTCTCTCTGGGGACCCCTGAGCCCAGCTGGTCTCCGGCTCAGCTTGGCTCAGCTCCGGCCAGTGGGAGGCGTTCTGGAGCAGGCCGGGGGGTTCCACCAGGAGGTCTGAGCCGACCAGAGGCGCTCAGAGCCAGCAACATGCGGCCAGCGAGATAGCTCAGCGGACTCAAGCGCCTGCTTAGGCTAACTTAGGCAAGCGCAGGGGTCACGGTTTGATCCTCAGCACCACGTGCTTCGCCAGCCCCACGCCCAAGATGGGCTGAGCTGGCCAGAGTCTGGGCGTGGTGGTGCACGCCTGTAATCCCAGTGTTGGGGAGGCCGAAAAACAGGAGGATCACTATGAGTCTGAGCTGAGTAGTGAGACCTTGTACAATATACAGTAAAAAAATAAAATAAAAAACTAAAGTAAGATACAAAAATGTAAAAATAAAGTGCGATGTAGCTTGGTTTAAGAAAAGCATGACAGGTCAGTGCTCCTTGGGTTCCGACCCCCTGTGGCAGTTGGTGGCTGCCTCCAGGCGTTCACCCGTGAGTGTTCTTTATCTGTTCCACGGTGTCAGTCTCTCCCCCCCGATTCGGTAGGATGCTGTGACAGTGGGTGACGCACACCCAGCGCACGCGCACACGAGCTGCAGGAGGGCGGCATGCCCGAGGCCCGCTGGGCTGGAGGGCTGTCCTGCGCAACCCAGCCTGTGCAGTGGCTGCTTCCACCCTGCATGCAGCAACAGGCTGGATACGTGGCATTCCTTGGTCTTTTCCACAGCTGGAGTCAAGCCCTCTGGATAAGCCACTGAGTGGGTGTCATTCGGGGCTGGGGCTGTGAGGGGGCCTCTCGGGCCCTGTGTGCAGCTCTTCCTCCTCAACTCTAGCATTACAAGTGCTAACCATAGAAGCTGCAGCTAACGGGCTTGTCTGCGGCGCCTGTATTTCCACCCTCTGCCTCCCCACAGCAAGAACAAAGTAACTGAAGGAAGCAAATCACAGAAGTAGTGAGACATGCACTGTGTGAAAGGCAAAGGCGTTCACTCCTGGAAGACGCTGAGGCTCAACATGCATGCGCACGCAAGCACGCACGCGCATGCACTCATGCATGCACGCAGTCACGCATGCGCGCTTACGCGCACACCCCCAAAGTAATACAAGCCCGCCTAAGCACAGCTCTGTCTTTAGAAGTAGGCGGAGCTCTGTCTCTTGGGACAAAAGAAATGAGCGGAGCGACGTTGCCATGCAGACCTCACTGCCTTTTCCTTCCCCAGAAACTCAGGCCTGAGACACTGCCCGGGCGGGCGAGGCTTTAAGAGTCCATCGATGACGCTTGCCACAGTTCTCTGCGCTTCAGAGCCTTAGGCAGAGCTCTGGGCCGCCCTCCCACCCAGAGGATCTGTTTAACTGGGCTCTGGAGAGATCCATCGGCAGAGGAAACGACAACGGGCTGAGGGGAGCTGGGCGAGAGGCCGGGCCTCGCTGCTCTGTGGCTGGGAATCTCGCACCACTGAAATGCTGAGTCTGTAAAGCCCCTTTCCTCTGGGACCGAGAGCTCACTCGATCGGCTATATTTATCACTCGGCGAATCCCATTTGTCCTCTTATTCAGAATTTCCACTTCTTATACTTGACCTCTTCTGGCCATGGCCTGTCTTCTTTCCTATGCGGCTAAGATATTGAATGTCAGCTATTAGAACTCGTTTATTAAAAATGAAGCGCGACCGTCCAGAGCCCGAGCACAGTGTGTAACAGGTCTCTTTTCCCTGCTTTCTCCTGTTTCAGACTGAGGAGTCCACATCTTTTTAAGGGTTGCATTAGGATAATCCCACAGGGGGTTGCAAAAACAGGCGTTTTGTAATTAGGTGGAAATTAAATATTTTTGAAGCTTCCAGTTCCATAAAGAGTAGTGACTTAGCCTGAAGCCCAGAGCCTGGCCTTGGAGCCCAGATTCTGGAAAGTGAAGGGATTACAGGAAGGGGGAAAAGAGGGGGAGGCCTGAGCCTCCCACACAGAGCACGGTGGTCACTGTTAGGCGCCAACTTGCTTGGGCCTGAGGGTGCCCAGATGCTGACTCCACCTCATCCCAGGCATCTCGGAGGAGGCGTTCCTAGGCCAAGTGGAGCCTTGAAGGCCGGGGAAGGAGGCTGCCCTCTCTAGTGTGGAGGCCCTCCCTGGTCCTGCTTGGAAGTGAAGGGCTGAGGAGGAGGCAGCACCCCTCCTGTCTGCATAAGTGGGGTGTCTGCCCTTCCTGCCTTGGGTCAGATGGAAGTGCCAGCTCTTCTTGACGGGAGCCAATCAGCTGGCAGATTTGCACCACCACCTTCCCTGGGCCTCTGGCCTTCGTCAGAGGCAGAAAACACACCAGCTCCCAGTCCCGGGCTTGCTGCCTGCGGACCCAGGACCTCTCAGCCTCCACGATGCTGTCAACCAACTATTTACCATTCATCCACCCATCTACCCACACACATCCATCCATCCATCCATCGATCTGCCTGTTGATCCATCTGTCTGTCCACCCATCCTTCTACCTACCCATGCATCTGTCCATCCACCCATCCACTCATCTCTCTCTCTCTCTCCATCCATGCATATCTCGGAACCTACTGCTCTGGAGAGTCCTGCTCCCAAACAGAGCCATACCTTGAAAGTGCTCACACGCCACCGCGCATGGAAGCGAGGGCCTCAGGCCAGGCAAGTGGTCTTCCATGGAGCCACAACCCCCAAGTCCCTCCCGCTGGCTTCTTTCTCTTCTTTCACTTTCACCTGCCTAGAGCAGGTGAACTATACATTGCACAGACCTGCACAAGACAGAAGCTAACATGCACCTCGAAGGTAGCAGAGTTGGGGAGGCAGAAGCAGGAAGATCTCAGGCTTGAGTCCCACCAGCGAAGCTTAGCAAGACATTGTCTCTAAAATGACAAATAGGGCTGGGGAGATAGCTCCATGGCACAAGTGCCTGCCTGGCAAGTGCAAGGTCATGAGTTCAAACCCTGGTCTTGCCAAAAAAAAAAAAGATAAACACCAAAATGCCTGTGGCTGGGACTTAGTGGTAGGATGCCCCATGACAAAGAGGAAAAGGGAGGAGCAGAGGAGGAAGAGCCTAGGTCCTGACTGGGTGGAGGCAGAGGGAGTGTGCATGGCCCTGTCTCAGGATCCCCTCATCTGGGCTAACCTGCCACAGCATGGCGCCTGGCAGTGCCTCACAGCAGGGAGGCTCCAGGGTACCTGGAAGCCACAAAGCCAGGCACTGAGGGCCTGTCCTGTGAGCAAGGCAGCCTGGAGTCCTTGGCAGATACGTCCTCGCTGAACAGAGGGCAAGCAGGAGCTGCAGGGCCCACGGCGTCGTGGAAGGAAGACCAGGGAAAGCAGATGCACTGCGCTGAGAGGAACAGGAACCTTGGCTGGGCCCGAGACGCTGCTTCCCAGTGGGGGGACAGGAGGCCAGGAGCACAGTGCCGGGAATAAGGTGCAGCTGAAGCCAAGTGGGAAAAATGGATAGAAAAATGTAATCGTTAACATGAAGAACCCAGGGGCTAAGGTGAAAGTCTTTTCTAACTTAAAATATATGACTGCTCACCAGCACTTGGAAGGCTGAGCAGGAGGACCGCTGTGGGCTGGAGACCCGCCTAGAGTGCTTCCTCGGGGGCTCCTGGTGCACGGAGACCTGTCTGGCGGCCACAGAGTCTGCTTTTATATTTCATGCCATATTAACCCTAAATTATAGGCTTAGAATGAATAACTCTGCCCCTAGGATAAAATGCAAAGTAATACAAAGAAAAAAAGCTAAAAAACTAGAAGGGGAAGTATAATGGAAGGCTACAAATATACAACCTTTGTAAGAGAAGGGAAGAACAGAAAAATAAAAAAACAAATGCGAGAAAGCGAGAACCAAGAGCCAACCATGAGCCCGAATCCAGCGTATCAGTGGCCGCCCTGAATGCCAGTGGGTGAATCTAATGGGCAGAGTTTGGGAAGGGGCAGATAAAAAGCAGGGACAAACTGTGCTGTCCCCAAGAGAGGGGCCTGGAGCGTAGGGCGTGGCTTGAGAGTAGGCAGGCGATGACGCCACACGCTGCCCAAGCGAGCTTGAGGGGCTGCGCTGAGTGGACGTCGCCCACGCGTCAGTGTCAGGGCTCAGTGTACTTGAGGGCAGGACAAGGCCCGATACACGGCATGTTCTATAACAATGAGAGAGAAAACCATCAGGGAAACACGAGTGTTTAGGACGGTCACAAAGATAGGAAGCATAATTAGGACAATGAGGGGGAAGATGATCATGCAGGCCTAACCGGAAATGTCTCGGGAGATGGACAGTCAGCCGAGGACCTGAGACGGGCATGGTCCTGTGCCAGCTCCCACGGTGGATGCAACCAGCAAGGGAAAAATAATAACGGGATCCCTCTAATCTCTGAAAAGTTAATGGGATTAGACAAGAAACAAAACAGGAAAAGAGCAGAACACGGGAACAACAGGGCCAACCTACCTAACATCAACATCTTCAGTTCACGTGCTCTTTCTCAGATGCTGATGAGAATACTTATTGAGACAGACTGTCTACTGGACTATTTAATGAGTCTGACTAAACTTCAAAGGATCGAGGCCCTTTTATTATAAGTAGGTTAACAATAACGTAATAGGATGTAAGTATGAACATCAGTGTGGTTCTAATGATTATACTGAGAAGAAACGAATCTAAAAACACCAGTTTCTGCTTTATGAAGCTAGAAAATTTAGAACCATTGTAAATATCAGGAAAGAAATAATAGAGATAAGACAAGAAGTCAACAGTGTAGAAAACAGGAAAACAATAGAGACAGTTAACAGAACAAAAGATGGCTCCTTTGAAAGGTTAATGAGAGGAAGCTTATCTCCGGGAGGGAGGGGACTTTTACAAGAATGTTGACCACAGCTGCATGCATGCGTGGTGGACAGCACTGAGGAGGAACAATCGGCAGTTTATGAAGAGGTCAGTGGCCCACAGTGATACCACGACATTCTGTGGAACAATGAAAGGGAGGAACCGCTGCGCGGGACCCACACGACTTGTATGCGCCCTCAGACACGCCGAGCAAGGAAAGCCAGCCAGCCAGGTGCAGCTGCCGGGGGGCTCCCTTTGGCACCAAGAATGGGCAAGCAGACAGGTTCTGTGGGCAATGGATTTGAACACTATAGAGAGGCTGGTGTTGAAGGAGGGAGGTGGGGGAGAGGCCCTTGCTGGGGGTCCGAATGCTGCACGTCAGGGCATCCGTGGGCTGCAGGGCTGTGTGCATTTGAGCCGCTCCCCAAATTGTTTCCCAAGGTCTGCTCCGTGCATTTCTGAGCAGTACACATCAAAGAACCAGAAACAGTCCACTAAGTTAGAAAGTCAGCTTACGGAGCGGCACAGGTTGACAAATGAGTGAATCTCCTGTGGACACGGGGACCAGATTGTCTAGGTACAGGACTTACAAGCACAGCAGAGAGGCAGTTGACAACATGCCCAGTCTTGTGGGGTTAGGCTCAGAGGTCTTAGGAGGACGTCGGGCTACTTCGACACGTACACAACTCAGGAGCAGTAATCCTAGGTAATACTCAGAGCTTGGTTCCCAGAGGCACAGGCCACGGAAGCCAACCTGGGCTTCTCAGTGCGAAGACGGCTCTGGGGTGGTAGCCCAGCCCAGTCCAGCCCTGCCCAGCCCAGCCCTGCCCAGTCCAGCCCAGCCCTGCCCCGCCCAGCCCATAGGTCCCTCTCAGAAATCCCTGCACACTCGATCAACAATGGGTTCTGAGCCAGTGTGACTTGGCTGCCCCTGGCTGCACCTGTGACCGTCTTACAGTCAGCCATCCTGCTAATAATGGATTAAACTCATGAAGCAGAAGAGACTGCCTCATGGCATAAATGTTGCATACAGGAGGAAGGAAGGCAGTGTGACCAAGAGCGAGCTCTGCTCTCCAACGGAAGGAATGGTGGAGTGAGAACTGGTGAGCTCTGAGGCCGGGAGCGAGGCTTTGGGGAGGACCAGGGATCTGCGTGGTGTTGAACGACTTTCCTGGGCGCCCTTTACTGTTTACAAAGGAAGGAATCCTACCAGCAGGAAGACGCTGCACACAGCGCCTTGCACTAAGAAACCGAAGAAGCGTCTACGTGGCTCCGGAAGACAGGGGCTGAAGGATTCTCACCGCCAAGTGTCTTTCCTGGGTGCACTCTGTGCTCGCCTGTGTTCTTGCATGCGACTGAAGGACACTGAAGAAGACACTCCTTGTGTGGGAACGTCACTGGTACCCCACTGTTACGCATGGTTTTTATGCATAGAAATGTGAGTTTAAATATTAAATTGAAGGGGCTGAGGATGTAGCTCAGGGGCGTGTCTGCCTGGCAAGCACAAGTTCCTGAGTTCAATCCCCAATACCACACACACACACACACACACACACACACACACACACATAATAAAAAAAAATAAATATTGAATTGAAGAGCCAGGTGTTGTGGCACACACCTGTAATCCCGGCACTCGGGAGGCTGAGGCAGGAGGATCATTGTGAGTTCAAGGGCTACAGAGAGAGCTCAAGGCCAGCCTGAGCTGCATAGCGAGACCCTGTCTCAAAAAGATGAATAAATAAATAGGTAAATAAATAGAAATTAAAGGTAAAATTCAAAAATGAAATCAATGCCACCATCACACAGTGCGCCACCCTGGATAGGACACTGGTGAGGGACAGCAAGGTGGCTCTGTGCCCATCTGTGAAGCAAATGATGAGAGTTGAGTTTGAACTCCAGATGGGATGAGCTACTACAGCAGTGCTAAATCTCCTTATCTTGATAATATTGTGATAAATGAGACACGGAACTTGTTCCTACAGAAAGGAATCCCTGAAACAGGTGAGGAGAAATGGGCTGGTGACATGCCTAGCTTACTCACCAGGGACCAAGCACAGACGTGTGACGGGGAGAAGCCGATCACGCCAAAGCCGACCGATGGAGCGAGGTGTGAAGGACGGGCCCATCTGGCTGACGCATACACGGGGCTCCTCAGACTATTGCTCCTACCTTTCTCTAACTTTAAAATTGCATCGGAGCTATGGTATAAATGCAAAACAGCGAGAAAGTTGAGGCACCCGCAGGTCCATTCCCGAGGGAAAGGGTAAATATAAAAGGACATTCGCCGTACCGGAATAAATTGCCGCAGTTGAGACACACACACAGACTTAGGACGTGTGACACTTCAGCCCGGGAGGGATCACTTGTACGATGGCGGTCTCATGGGAGTCCAGAGGAGCACAGGATTCCTGTCCCAGCATGGTGCCTGGACACCTTCCCCGCGCAGGGCTGTCTAGACACAGAAGCACTTGTGCTGTGCTGGGCTTGTCCACCTGCTGAGCACCATGCCATGCCTCCTGGGTGTGTGGCCGAGGACTTACAGGCTGCCCCCAGCCCCCACGGCTGGGTGTCCAGGCAGCTGTGACATCATCAGGTCTCTGTGCGCACGCTCCGTGACGCTGGCAGAACCGTGAAGCTGCCTCATAGTGCATTTCTCAAAAAGCGTCTCTTGTTCAATGATGCTCGGTGGCATATTCGGGCACACACACAACCACACATGCGCACACACACACACACACACACTCACACATATAGCAACGTGACTGGATCTTCTAGTCCTATAGAAAGTGCTGCCCACGTTCACAGGAAGAGTAAGGAGCAGAGAGGGTCCTCAGTTACCTACCCCGGGTGGGCGCTGGTGAGAGGAGAGAGAGGGACACAAGGCAGCTGCGGGAAGAAGAGAAGGAGAAGCAAAGTAACAACGGAAGAGAGAGGGGGGCTGGGGAGCTGTGTGGCACCAGTGCCTGCCTGGCAAGTGCAAGGTCGTGAGTTCAAACCCCAGTCCGGCAAAAAAAAAAAAAAAAAAAAAAAAGTAAGAGGGAGAGGCCGCGGCGCCGCTGAGCATGCGCGTAGATGGGCCACAGCGATCCGCTCAGGCCTTTACCGCTGCGTCCAAGCCAGGGGCACTGGGGAAGGACGGAAGGAAAGGCTGGGCCCCTTTCCGGATGCATCTGAGGCTCTGCAGATGCAGTGGGGTCTGGGCCTCTTGCTGGGCACCCGGCGAGCTGTCTGCATGAGATGCGACGTGACCTGTCCTCCCAGGGCAATCTGGGTCACTCGCCAGAGAACGGCGTGCGCCTCCTTGGCCGAGAAGGCCAGAGACCTGCGGCTCTGCTTGCGCAAGTGGCTCGCAGGAACCCTCTGCCAGATTTCCCCTCGGCTTCCACTTCCTCGCCAGCCATGGCCTCTCCTTCACGGCTGCTCTCTGTCGTGTGTCATCAGCTACGTTCTGAACAAACTTGTTCTGCCACGCTGAGCCTGTGTACTGGGAAGGGTGGCTGAGAACCGCGAGCCCGAGCTGGGAGGGTCTCCAGTCCGCCGGACTCAGGCACCCTGTCCTTCCTGGCCTTGGGGCCAGCGCCCTTGTCCTTTGCTACCACGGTGCCTGGTGACGTCGTGTTGCCTGTGAAACGCAGGCGCTTCTGGCCTTCCCTGGGCCCACCCTCGTACTCCGTGTGCCTGAAGCTCACAATTACACTGAGGTAATAACTAGGTAAAGCGTTGCTTCGATGAGGCTGGAACAACCCAGTTGCGACACCTCGACCCCCGGCCTCTGCCGAGATCCAATCCGTTGCTGCTGTCCTGTTTAGAAGAGCAAAGAATGTCAAGCATCTTCGCAAATGGTTGCATGAGTCACTGTATCTTTCTGCCAGCGGTCAGCAACTTTGCATCAAGCTAATGAGAAATACATTTTCCCACAGATGGTCTCGGATGTGAACCGCATTGTTCATACTTTTGAAGGGGGAAAAAAAAGAAAGAAAGAATAAAACTAAGGTCACGTGGGAGCTTTGAAGTGCCGCGGCACAATGGCAGGCTCCTCGGGGGAAGAGCGGATTTTCCTAGTGCCACGCAATCAGATGTTTATCTAATGCTTCTGAGCAGGGGACAATGACAGGGACACAGTGTGAATAGAAGAACAGATGAGAAACGGGCCGAGGAAGGCGAGGAGGAGATCCGGCAGGAGGAGGAGGAGGAGAGGTGGCGGAGGCGAGGGGCAGGGCTGTCCTCAGTGAAAACAAACAGGCCTGAGTTATCTCCAGAGCGCTTTTTATAGCTCTGATCGGAATTGTTTTCCCTTGAAAATGAATGGGGTGCCCGGGAAAGCGCTCCCGCCCGCTCTCTGCCCTCCGCTGGGCGCGTGCAGCCCGGCGAACGAGCCATTTCTCACATTGGCCCACCGGCCGGCTGTCGTGGTTGTCCCTGCTGTCCAGCAGGGCGCCAGGGAGGCCGGGCTGAGGGCCACGCAGGGATGGGGCTGCGCGTGTGGGGGGCTGTGCGCCCCGAGCCTGGTGGGGGACCGGGGCCCTAGGCCTGCAGGAGCTCCTCCGCCATAGCAGGGCCCCGCTGGGCCGGAAGCATTCCATCTTCTGCCTGGGTCCACGCCACCAAGCTTTCTGCCTGGGGACATGTCCCAGAACGCAGATGCTGCGGAGGGGGCTGTGGATGGATGCCAAGGACGACCTCTGAGGTGGGGACGCCATGGACATGTTGGAGACACAGCGTGGAGGGCGACGCGCCCGTGCCACCCGGCGCTGCCCCTTCTGCCCACCCTGGGACTCTGCTCAGGTCCTCATCGTCTAACCAGCTCTACTGCTTGAGGGCCCTGGGTGGATTTCAGAAACAAATCGCTCTGGCTCCTGCCCGGTTAACCGGGATATGGGGGAGGACAGAAGACGCAGAGGGCTTCTCGCAGGTGTCTGGGAAAACCAGGAGCAGCGTCTCGGACACCCAAGTAAAGGCCATGGAGCCAGGGAGGAGGGGGGTTGGACTCCAATTGGCCCCGCTGTACTGTGGGGTCCAACACTGCGGTCCTCATGCTGCAGGATGCGGGCCTGTGCTGTGGCTGCGGGACTCATCCGCCGGGTTTGCGGCAGGAGACGGTTCTGGGCCTCGAGGCCCGCGCACGGCCTCCACCGCCGCCGCCCACGCACCTGAGGCCGCTCCGCCCTTTTCGCCTCCTCCTCCCTCTCTTGCTGCCTCCTGCTCTCATGTCTTCGCACCCTATTGTCTCTTGACTTTCTATTTCATCCTTTACTCTGCTCTTTAAATTTTGAGGAAAGCGAAGAAGTTGACCTGAAGCAGCAGGCGCCGGGGGGGTCTTGGGAAGGACGGTGGCAGTTGAGCTGAGACCCCAAAATCTCACGCAGAGAGGATGCACAGCGCCCATCTTGCGGCGGGCCGCTTGCCCTGGTCACGCTTTTACTTCTCACAATGACTCTAAACATTGTATTCCTGTCCCCATTTTATTTTACCTTTTTCACATTATTTTTGGTTTTTAAAGACAACAAAAATAGTAATCCAAAAACATTAGAAACGATACAGAATTTCACTAAACAAAATGACAGGAATTAAACAATGGTTGTTATGCTACATATTGCTATCTTCAAAATAGTTAAGATTACCAGATATAAGCATGCAAAAGTGATCAAAAAGTAAAATCAAATAAAGAGAAGAAAATAACCATTAACTGTTTCGTTCAGCAGACCAATAGGAACCGGCAAGGCAATAGCCCAGCTATTCTGTGCATGGACCTGTATTTTTCTCTTCCCGCTTTCTTTTTTTCTGCTTTCCTTCATCTCAGTTGTTCCTTCCCTTTAAACAATTTGTTTCTTTTTCACATTTTTAAAATTCTGAGACAATAGTAAATAACTTGGCCAAGTTATGTAGCTAATAAATATAAAAGGAGCATTGAACCCAGGCTGGCCTGGTGTCCCAGGTACGTCATTTTCACTGTCCAGGAAGGAAGTGGCCGGTGACCTGTCAGGGCCTCAGGATCCATGGGGAGACAGCCACATGCAGCCGAAGCCTAGGGGCGCTCATGCCAGGGGTCCCCTCAGGCAGACCTGTGCTACCCTGGACAGCTGGCCATGGCCAGCCACCTCCTGCTGCAGGGCGCCGTCACCGCAGGCCCAGCAGCTCCCAGCACCGCAGGCTGTGGGTCCCCGCTTAGCGTCTCAGGGCACAGCGTCGCCACCTGCTGCGCCCTCCTCAGGAGACGGCTCTGCTCAGGTCGCTCAGCCTGCGGGATTCCACATCTTTAGGCGCAGAACTGAAGCCCTCAGCTCCCAGGAACTTCCCCACGGAGGGAGGTGGGAGGTCGTGGAGGCCAGGCTGGCTGTGAATTCCTGGAGCACAGCGCGAGGTGGAGCAGGACACGCCCCCTGCAGACTCCTGAGCCAATCAACAGGTAGAGTGCTGCCCTTCCATCCCTTGTGGTCGGTAGAGCCCTTGTAAGCCCTTGTGAGGAACTGAACAGCTCCCAGCTCTCTTTGCCTGTGTGAAGACCCAGCAGGAAGACATTTGTCTGCACACCCGAGAGAGATCCCGCACAGAACCTGCGTGGACCTCAGCCTCCACCCTGCTGAGCAAGGAGTGAATCCTGTTTATGGCTCGCCCAGCTCCAGCTCTTGGTCCTGGCCACCCACCTGCTGATCTCTCTGCTGAGATGTCCCGGATCCCTTTAGGAACCTTGGCCCAGTGAGGCCAGGACCACCTTCCTTTGGCCCCCTAAACTCAGCCGACTTTGGGTCTCGATGACACCTGCCATCTTCTCTCACCTGTGCTCCATCCTTTAACCGAGTCACAGCGCAGCACTGCCCGCCCAACTCAGGAGGCCCCCAGGCTCAGGGGCAGGGGCTCACAGGCCGCCAGAGGCGCCTGGGGTCCTCGCCCAGTCCTGCCTGCCACCTGGAACTGATGCTAACACTGTGGTGCCCTGGCCTCCTGCAGGCCCAGGGCTGCAGCTTCGTGTTTCTGAGCCTTCTGCCTCTCGGAGCTGGCAGGGTTCACCCACCACCTTGGCTCTGGCCTGGGGTCTGCTCTTCTGAGGAGCGATTTCATGGGAAAAAGGTGACATTTCTGTCACCAGCTGACTCTGTGGTTGGCTTTGGTGATTGTCTTCTAATTATCTCGGCTTCCCCTCATCCCCACTGTGGTTGGGAGTCAAGGCTTTGTGCACATATTATTTATTGAAAGAGCTGAGGAGGAAAAGGCCAAGGCTGACGCCTAAGAGCTGAGAGGAAGCGGCAGGTCTGAAGACGTCTAAATGTCAGGGATGGGAACTGGCGTTCAGACCTGAAGATTTTATCTGCAAGCTGTCTTGGGAAACAGCACTTTGATTCAGCCTAGGAACTCCTACCGTAGATGGGATTTTATTTCTTCTGCCAGGGCTGTCTGTTGAGGACTCACCTCAGGGTTTGTGTTCAGTTCTGTTTACCATTTTCTCTCACACACACACTTAGCCCAAAGGGATCGGACAAGGAAACAAGGCCCACTGGGCACCGGCAGGCGACCACGGCAGAGTAGCCGAGGATTTCAGTCTCACTCAAGGATGCCCAACATTTCAAGGTCCTTAGGTGGTTCTGGCAATGGCAATGCCAAAATAGAGAAACCTTTCCACAGCCAACTGCGATGGTGGCTGAGAAAACGTCACCAGCTGCACAGCCCACAGCCACTGTGGACAGGCATGGACGCTAGAACCGGACGAGAACATTATGTTCTGACCGGCGAGAAAGATCAAGGGAATCTGGGGGGCTTGACATCCGGGGCTAGACTGTCCCCAGAAGGAGCCTGAAATACTCCTTGGGCCCTCTTCTCTCCCACATCCTCATCTTAAACAGCATCAACCTAGAAGGCCGAGGTGACTGACTGTGTCTGTGGTGAAGATGCCTGTGTGTAGGACAAGCAGTTTATCCCTTCGGTGTGAAATTCTCTGATACCAACAGGGAGTTTTCAAACACAACTGGCAACAAGACCCATATGTTCGGGGAGTTAAGTTACTGCTTTCTTTCTTTTTTTTTTTTTTTTAATTGTTGTCTGCCAAGGACAATATATTTTTTTCCCTTCTTCAAAATAAACATTGTACAGGAATGTGCTTTAGTACATGGCTGGTCTCTATTATATTTCATGCGGCTTTCTAAACAATTTCCAACCCTGGGCTGGCCGGGTGTCAAACAGAAGGCTACCAACAATAGCAGAATCCCATTAAAGCCAAGAAGGTTCCTTCCTGAGTTGAGCCTGACCAGAAATAGTCATCTTGGCGCATTCTCCAGTTTGGCACCAGGGACTAATAATGCACGGTCTCCTAATGGAAATTATCTAATTTCATCCAAAAGCTGCTCCAGAGAGAGCCGGGCTGACGCACTAACAGTCAATATAACAACATTCTTCTTGAAGTGCTGAACAATGGGCCTTTGGAGAGACCGTGAAGACCACGTCAGACTCCGGACAAACACAAGGATAAAAATAGGCATCAGAGCCCTGACACAGCCACCTTGCTTCTCAGCAGAAAGGCATCGGGGTGCGGCTGGGGGGCTGGCCGGGGATGCTGCATTGGAGGTGCTGGGGGCAGGAAGGCAGGGACAGGAAGATGGAGTGGGAAGGAGGGGAAGAAAGGACAGGGAGTGGGGGAGAGGAAGGCAGATGAAAAGAGTGTGCTCCCCGGTACGGGGTCAGCCATGGCGGGTCGGTCTGGAGTGTGGACCCCACCCTTGCTAGGGGGTTGTTTTTCAAATGCTCTGTGTAGGAAAGAGCCAGCTCAAGACAGCCTTCCCCTCCAAGACGCGTCACATAGATCTACAGAGATGTCCTAGGAATTATTTCAGTGACACTTTTCTAAGACTACCCTGCAGCACGAGGCTAGTTGTGTCTTTCTTCACATTATTTCTTGTTTTGCATATTTTCCTTTCTTAGCTCCATCTAAACTTGAGGCTCCCCTGAGCTAGGGACTGGGTTGTGCCTATAATGGTTATACACATCAAGGCAGTGTTAGTTACAAGTATTGATTGTCTGGTTGATCGGTTAAATCCAATAGCCATGAAATCTCAGAAAGCCTGCATGGGTGGGTGAACAGTTCAAAAACTAAAGCTGAAGATGTCTTCAAGGTGGACTCTCTGAGGGTTCAAACCCAGCCAGCGCTTCTCTGATTCCACGTACCCAACACCTTCCTTTCCTTCTGCCTGTTGTCAAGGCAGAAAATGATGTCAATCAGTGCTGACAAACTGTTAGCTCTTCCCACGGCTCAAAGAACCACTGGGCCGTGTATGCCACAGGTTGCCAACACTGACGGAGGTTCTGGAACGTGGAAGGGCTTTCCAAGGCAGCACCCAGGATGCAGGGAGACTCCAGAAATCCTCCCGGAGCCTAGCATGGGAGCGCGCAGTTGTCTGCTTCTCCCAGGCAGTGTGTCCTAGCTGTGCTCTCACCCCTTACACCCTGTTCAGAGTCCGCGTCCAGGTGGCCGGTCCTACATGTCAGCCTGTGTTTCCTGCTAGCCCCAGACAGGCCGATGACTACTGTGCTGGTTATGCTGAGCCCGCCTTGGGCCAGGCTGCAGCTGCAGGGCCAACATGACAAGGCGGCTTTCTGAATATAACTGTACACATTTTCAAGGTTGAACCGTGTAACTGTCGCACTATTCAAAAACTCAAAATCAAATGTAAGTAAGCTAGAGTATGCACAGGTAGGAGGTAGAATGGGATGTAAGACAAAATGCACTAAAAGGAGGAGAGACCAGCCCTGTAAAATACAGTTCAGGAAGAAGTCCCTGACCTCATCACCACTAACTTCAAGATGTATAAAACTAACAGAAACATAGGGAGCATCTTGGTTTAAACTTGAGGTGCCCGCCTCAATGCTCATGTACCGAGATTGTTTTTTTTTTTTTTTCTTTTTCATGTATTTATTACAGGGTCTCACTCGGAAGCTAGGACTCGTAGTGCTCCTTCTGTGTTCAGCCTGCCCAGTGCTGGGATTACAGCACGAGCCACCACACCCAGTCTTGGTCGATGGCTCAGCGCACCCAGGGATGGGGCTGACATGGCTTGTGGGGCCGGGATTGAACCCTGGTCCCTCAGCTTGCAGAAGTAGGTGCTATGTCTGCCAAGCTATCCTGCCAGCCCTGCACTGAGCCCTTGAGCCCTTCTCAGGGGAGCAGGTGAGGAGCATGCTGACATTAGTAGACTAATCCCTCGATGGGATGTGAGGGGCGAGTCTTTTCCCTGGTCCTTTCTCCTTTTCCCTCTGCTTCCTGGTTCCCTGAGGCAAGCAGCTCGGCCGTGAGGGTGCTGCCTCACGGCTGGCGTGAGGCAGTGGCACCCCGCCATGGGCCAGACCTCTGGGCCTGTGAGCCTGAATGAGCCTCTCCTGCTTTAAGCTGCTTGTGTCAGGCATTTTGTCACAGCGGTGGAAAGCCCCCAAAGATCAGGAGAGACGGACGTGCGGTACAGAGCCTCACTGGGGAAAATCAAATACTCCACAAGTAATGCTGTGGCCATAACATTTGAATAATATACACATATTTAGTAGGTACGGGGAAACTTGGCATTGAACAGAGACAATGGTGATTTTTTAAAACTCTACAGAAATTCACAAAATGAGGCACTTGTTGAGAACTCGCCAATAAATTGCAAAGTAAATGGGTCACATAAATTGTACTCTCTGCATACAATGCAATAAAATAGAAAATCACACACACAACCCTCCATTTGGAAATACTACAGTGTTCTTCTAAGTCCTTGAATAGAAAAGCAAACCAAAACTATTTAAAAGCAAAGCATTGGTCTCTAAAAAAAACAAATGCGAACTTGCCAAAGCTGTGCTCAGAGGAAATCCTGCAGTTTTAAAATGCATGTTTCTTAGAAAATGAAAGATTAAAAAATAATCAAAGCATTCAACTCAGGAATAATAATAAGCAAGACTAATAAGGGTAGATGAAAATAATAAAGTAGAAAACATGAATGTGCATACATTTAACCATTTTTAAAAGGAAAAGGCTGGGTTGCCCTCTGCAGAATACATTAAACTGGGAGTTGTCAAATGCCTACCCAGAGAAAGTCTCAGGGAAGATGATTTCTGGTGTGTTCTACATGGTATATTGCTAGGATTAAATGGAACAGTGGGAGCGGAAGCTCGGGCCGTGCCTGGCACCCCTGGAATCCCACTTAGCTGCTGTTATTACCATTAAGGAGGTGGGGTGGGTTGTGACAGGGAAAGGACGAAGAAGCTGGAGTGC
The DNA here is from genome assembly GCA_004027915.1 of Capromys pilorides. Taxonomy (NCBI): domain Eukaryota; kingdom Metazoa; phylum Chordata; class Mammalia; order Rodentia; family Capromyidae; genus Capromys; species Capromys pilorides. Next base: position 22,599 of record PVKN010000527.1, read on the forward strand.
GCCGTTTTCTTTACTTCTCTGACTCCGGGCCGAACCTGCCTGCCCACGCTGTCTTTTCCCTCATTCGCTCTCCTATCGGCTGCTCCCACTCCCCGCTTCTACCTTACAACCTCAGAACCTGTCCCCATCCCTTTCTTTCCGCAGGAGCTTTGCACAGCCATGGTCCCCGTGGCCTGTCTTGCCCAGGTCCTGCCGCTCTGCACAGCAGAAGCCTCTCCAGGCCCAGTTGTTTAGCTTTTCCAGGGTGAGGAGGAGCCAGGTCTCAGGGCGGCACTGGGCTGGGCTCTAAGCTCCTGCTTTAGAGCCTGCATCTGTGATCTCTGGGAGCTCCTCTGCCCGCAGTTCAGGAGGTTCCGTGGTATTGTAATGCAATCAGTGCTTTTCTTTCCTTTTGTTTGTTACTTATAATTCTGGGCTCAGTCACCCCTGAAAAACTGTTTGCTGAGCACTTCCTTTTTGCCAGTCCCAGGGCAAGGTACAGAAGATACAGCATGAATGATCGCCCTGCAGAGAAGACTCCTCGCAGGAGCCTGTGGGCAGGGACAGTAACCTCCTAGCAGGACTAGGGCTGTGCCCAGGGAGACAGGCGGGACATGGAGGAAGGCAGAGGACGGCCAGGCCTGAAGGCTACCAGGAAGGGCTGTGGTGAGGGACGGGCTCTGACAGGCATGCAGGAGCCGGCCAGGGCCAGGGCTGGGCAGCAGGGTGCCCCAGGGGGAGAACACAGTGCCTGCAGGGGCAGCAAACCCGGCCCCCAGCAGCTGCATCACCTCAGCTTAGGCTTGTATTTTCCTGGCAGCTAATGGTACCGAATATCTTTTCACGTACTGCAGGGCTCTAAGGGTCCAGCTATAAGGATCCCCTCTTTTCTTGTGGAACGGGGGATTGAACTCAGGACCTTGCACTTGTCAGGCAGGTACTTGTGCACCTGAGCTATCTCCCTGGCCCTATAAGGATGCCTTTGGAGAAATGTTGCCATTTCTTGGCCCCATTTTAATTGACTTGTTTCTTATTGTTAGTTTATACTAATTTTTATACAGTCTACTATCTCACAGAGAGTTTCAAAAAAACTCCCACCCATTCCATGGATTTGTTTTTGTGTTATTGACAGCATCTCAGTTACTCTTCCCTCACTGCTGGGACAAACACCCGACACTCAAAATGAAGGGGAAAAGGTTTCTTTAGCTCTCAGTTCGTGGAGGTTTCAGTCCACACTCGGCTGGCTCCGAAGCAGAGCGGCACATGGCAGAGGACAGCAGCTCATGGTGGTGTTTTGCAACACAAGAGCCAAAAGGAGGAAGAGCAGTGACAACAGCCACAGAGCACAAGTCTGTCTCCTTTACGTTGCGCTCAGGCTATCCATCCCAGGCTGGGCATGGCGCTAACATCCATGATCCCGGCAGCACTCATGCCCCTAATCCTAGCACTGGATCATGAGTTCATCGCCAGCTCCAGAAGTCCATCCCACGATTGCTGAGGCTTTGGGGGAACAGCTAGACAAAGACCATCACAGATGGCTTCCTTCAACCAGGAAAGCTGTCATTCGCATGAAGTCTAATTTGCTTATGTATGCATAGTTGCCTCTTGGTGTTGTGCCTAAGAACCATCATGTCACAGAAGGTCACAAAGATTTACTCCTATGTTTCATCCTAAAACTTCATAGTTTTTTTCTTATTTTCAGGCCTAATGGTTCATCTTGAGTCAACTTATATGCATGGTGTGACACAGGACACCATGCTTCACATGCAATGTCCCATTGCCACATGCCTTTTTTTTCCTTTTAATGTATTTGGTACAGGGTCTCACTACGCAGCTCTGACTCATGGCGATCCTCCTGTTTTCAGCTTCCCCAGCACTGGGATTATAGGCGTGCACCACCATACCCAGTCTTGGTGGCCAGCTCATTCCTCCTGGGGGCAGGACCAGTGTGGCATGTGGTGCCTGGGGTTGAACCTGGCCCCTGCGCTTGCCTAGACAGGCACTTAGTCCACTGAGCTACCTCACCGGTCCTCATACATCATCTTTTGATAGGACTCTTCTTTCTTTGTTAAAACCCTTTGTCACTGTTGTCACGCATCTGCTGACCAGCGCAAGGGTTTATTTTTATGCTCTCATTTCTACTGGTCTCTGCGTCTGTCCTGTGACAGAGCCACACTGTCGATGTCTGTGGCTTGCTAGTAAGATTTAAAATCAAGCAGCAGTGGGTAGCGGTGTGACTCTCTTATGTAATAAAGCACTACTCAGTCCTAAAGAAGGACAGTGTTCATCCTTTCTGGGTGAGTGGGTCCACCCTGAGAGCACACGCCTGGTGAAGTGAATCGGACAGGAACGTACCAATAGCGCTTGGCTTCTCTGGTGAGAGAAGCGAAAAGCGCAGAGGAGGACCAGCATGCGTGATAGACGTTGCAAAACAGGAAGACGTTTAGATGGAAAGGGGAACTGGGGTGGGCAAGGAAGGAGGGGGAAGAGCAAATAAGAAAAGAAGGAAAAGCTGGAGGCAAGGGAAGCAGGAGGGAAGCCCAGATCTGGGTTGTTTTCCCTAGACTTTCTTTCATTTCCTTTCTTTCTTGCTTTTGTTTGAAACAGGGTCTCATGATGCAGTTCAGGCTGGCCTTGTGCTCAATTTTGTAGCCCCCAGGCTGGTCTCTTGAACTCACAGAGGTGCTCCTGGCTCAGCCTCCCCAGTCCTGGGGTGACAGGCACCACATACCACCACGCCTGGCTCCAGGGCTGCATGGTGGATGCCCGCTTCTGTGGCCCAGACAGTGCACCCAGGCATCGGGGGCCAGGACCGCACGGCATGTGGGGCTGGGGATCAAACTCGGATCCTTATGCTTGCCAGGTAGGTGCTTATGCCTTGTCAGGAGGAAGGGAGGGGGCTCGAGGGGAGGGGCAGGCGCAGGCCAGGCGTGGTGGCACACACCTGCAATCTCTGCATGCGGGAGGCTAAGGCATAAGGACACGAGCCGGAGGCCAGCCTGGGCTACGAGTGAGACGCTGTCTCAAAATCAAAAACAAATACACAAAACGCAAGGAGGGGAGGGGAGGGGAACGGAGGAGGCACAAGAGTAAAGATGGATCAAGTACAGGAGCACATTTCCTGTGGTGAGTGTGACCGTGATGTGCACCTCAAGCGCACCAATAAACTTAATGAAGAAATCAATTTATGAATAAAAGCTTTAAATGAATCAACCAGCACTAGGAGTCTCCAACTTTGTTCCATTTGATGAGGAGCAACAGTGTGTACAGCAGTACCTCGTTTGGTAATTCGCATGTGGTAGCCACCTTGTATTCCTGCCCTGAGTCTTAGTTACAACCTCACTTATCCGCTGCAGGATTAATTCTGTTACTGTTTTGTTGGTGATTTCTTCATTGTTGTGTGATCCTCTTTTCTGGTGACATCTGTGCCCGCCTCTGGTTTCACTGTGCTGGCCTCGAAGGCTAAGTGGCAAGTGTCCCCTCTTCTTTTCCTTGTGGATGAGCTCATGAGGGGTGGCAAGGGAAACCTCTGATGGCGTGAGGGTGTGGCCAGGTTTGGGGGAAGCTTTCTGACAGCGAACACCGTCTTTTCGTTCAGTGTTCCGCTCCCAGTTTCCTTCTCGTCCTGGAGCTGGCTCCGGCAGCTTGCGTGTTCCTGGGAAGTTGCCTGTCTCACCTACCCTTTCCAGCACAGAGCAGCTGGGAGTGGGCCCCGCCAGGCTGCCTCTTTCACCTCGACTCCAGTCACCTGTGTCTCCCTGGACTTCTACCGCAGTCTCTGTCTCTCTCTTCCACTCTCATCAGCCTAGCAAAGCACCTGTCAACCTCATTGATTTTTTCTGGAAAGTTGGCCTGCGGGTTTGTTGTTTTTCGCTATTATTTTCTATTCTTTATTTGATTTATTTCTGCTTAATCGTTATGGCTTCTTGCTTACTGCCTGCTTTGGGTTCAACTTGTTCTTCTTCTCACAGTGTTTTCCAGTGAAAGGTGTGTATGTATGTGTGTGTGTGTGTGTGTGTGTGTGTGTGTACATGCTCACGTGCATGTGTGTTGTGTTGGAGTTCCCAGGATGCTGTGCATGTTAGGCAACCTGTTCCACCGCTGTTACTCCCAGCTCCTGGAGGGTTAACTTACTGATTGAGAGTTTCCACTGAAAAAATAGGCATTTATCTACACATTTTTCTTTATTTACTGCTTCACCTTCAGCTGATGAGTTTTGCGCCGTTGTGTTTTCGCTTTTCTTCACCTCACAACCCTCTCATTTCCCTATGGCTGCTCTTCAGACTCACTGATTTCTTAGAAGCATATCTTTCAGTTTTCACCATTAGTGAACTTCCCAATTTCTTACTGTTATTGAATTTAAGTATTTCCTGTCGCCACAGGAAATACTTCTTAGGGCTTTAACCCTTCTAAATTTGTCGAGTCTTGCACGGCTGCACATGTGCTCTGCCTGAGGAGGCGTGAGGACCTGAGGAGGATGGGGGTCCTCCCGTGGGCCAGCGTTCTGTGGAAAGGTGCGTGGTCTGGTCGATGTGCTGTGCGATTTGCGTGTCAGATGTTCCAGTTTTTCTGCTCACTCTTAAAAGTGAAGAGCTGAAGCTGGCCAGCGTCAGTCGCTGTTGTCTGTCTTCTGCTTCAGTGCTGCCTGCTTTTCCTGTATGTTTTTGAAACCTTTCAGCTCCTTTGTGATTCTGCGTTCTTGTTGGATTGGACTTGTTATGTAAGGCACTGCTTTTTTTTTTTTTCTGACTCCACTTAATTTTTGTTTTCATGTCTATTTGACTATGAGCTTGAGACCAGCCTGGGGGCTACAAAACTGAGCACAATCTGCTCCCCCACCTTTTTTAGTTCTGCATATACAACATTTTCCCCATATTTTACCTTCAATTTGTGTCTTTGAAACTCAGTCGTTGCTTTTGTCAGTCCCGTAGCGGAAGCATTTCACGCAGCCACTCCCTAGCTTCTGCCTCTTATTGGAATGCTGGATCCATTGCCGTTTACCGTAATTAAGAACCAGATAGGACTCGCGCCTGCAGTCCTGTTGTCCCAGCTCTCCCAGCAGCTTCTCTTCTCTGGTCTCCTTCTGCCAAGTTGATACAGTTTCTACTGTGCTATTTTCCTTCTTGTCATTTCTCTTTTTGCCCGGAATTACAATTAGATCTTAGTTTGTAACAATGTAACCAACTTGATTTTTCAATAGTAAACAAAAGCCTTGCTCCTAGGGAGCTCTCCATCGCTGCATTACTGCCCTGCAAGTTACATACTTGTGCACCGTTGCCCCCCACCCCACTGCTGTCCTGGAATCACTGCTTTCTGCAGCTCCCTGGACGGCACAAAGTTACAAGACTGCACTCGCGTTGTCTCCTATGTTTATTTACTAGTCACTTGCGCTTTTCTGCGGGGACCCCAGCTAGTGCCTAGTAGCTGTGTCTTTCACTTCAGCCTGAGCCCTCCCGGTAGGTCCTGGGTGGGGTGCATCTGCCACTCGGGATTCTTCAAGGCTGCTTTGATCTTGGGGTGAATTAATTTATTTTCGCTCTGTGCAGTGGTTTTCACTAACGACCTTTCTCCTTGTGTACACGGCCAGCCGCCACCACGTCCGGCCACGGTGTATCTGACTGAGACCTCCTGCTGTGCACAGGCAGGTCGTTTCTGACCGGCTGCCTTCCTTTTGTCTTCCTGTCCCATCAGCTTCTTACCATGTACCGTGTGTCATCAGCTCTTTAAGTGTCGTCTGTCTGCATTTTATTGAGCTTACTGGCCCCACCAATGCACTTTCTGTTGTTTCTTTTGTGGGCCTGGGAATCCGGGACTTGCTTGGGCTGGGCAAGCATTCCGTCACTCGGTGCGTCCTTAGCCCTCAGTATGGTTTTTAAAATCCAGATCTGGGGCGTTTTCCCTGATTGGTCCCCAGACTTTCTTTCATTTCCTTTCTTTCTCGCTTTTATTTGAAACAGGGTTTCATGATGCAGTTCAGGCTGGCCTTGTGCTCAATTTTGTAGCCCCTAGGCTGGTCTTGAGCTCACAGAGATGCTCCTGGCTCAGCCTCCCTAGTGCTGGGATGACAGGTACCACATACCACCACGCCTGGCTCCAGGACTGCCTAGTGGATGCCCACGTCCGGGGCCCAGACAGTACGCCCAGGCATCTGGGGCCAGGACCGCATGGCATGTGGGGCTGGGGATCAAACTCGGATCCTTATGCTTGCCAGGTAGGTGCTTATGCCTCTGAGCTATCTCTCCGGCCCTCAGATATTTCTTCTGCACCTCTCCTCACAAGCACATCAGGTCACTTGGTGACACCCCCCAAGCCCAAGTGCTTGCTCCTGGCTCCTTGTCCTGCATGCATTTTCACTCCTCTGCACACTGGGGAGCTCGGCCGACCGCCGTGCATGTCCACCGTTTTTGTATTCAGCCCGCTCACACTGCTGTTGAGTTCCCCATTTGTACCTCTTTCCTGACATTCCTTATTGGTTGATACATTGCTGATATTTTCATTTCATTCTTTAGGCACAGATGTTTGCTTTGGTTCTTAGAACAGATCCATAGGCTGATTTTAACTCTGCATACACAGTCCAAGGGTGACACTTCTGGGACAAGTTCCTTTCAGCGTATTTTTTTTCTTTCACAAGTAAATGACATATTTTGCTATTCTTTGGCTTGTATTGCAGTGTGTGTGTGTGTGTGTGTGTGTGTGTGTATGTGTGTGTGTGTTTTAAATTCAAAATCTTATCTTAGCCTGGTGCCTGGCTATCAGGCCCCACCTCTCAGCAAGGTTTGTCGGTTCTTTCTGTTTGTTGCAGTAGTAGTTGTCTGTTTGCTTAGTGACCTTCGTAAACTAATTATGCCAGGTCTTTCTTCTTCAAAGCCACGTGCAGCTGCTGCCACTCTGCCTGGCTGGCGAAGTTTCCACTGATGGTAGAACTTGGACTTCCTCACCTGCCGGGCAGCAAGGACCCTGCCCAGCCTTCCCGGAGCACTCGGGAAATGTCGCATCTGCGGCACTCCTGCAGGTCGCATACGATGACACCTTGGCCTTGGTGTCCTGATTTTGCAGAGCCCAGCGTCAACAGGAGGCGAGAGATTAGTGCCTCCTCAGGCTTTCCTGAACCCTGGGGCAGCTCTGCCTGCACCCGTGGTCTTCCAGATTCGAGGAGTACATGAAATCTTTGTGGCGCCCCACGTGGACAGCATGGTCCCCAGATTCTGCTCACTTTGCGTGGGTGCACTCACGCCTGTGTGAGCTTCTTAGCTCCCCCCAGCAGTCCTGGTAGCCTCAGGCAGCTGCAGGGCTGGACAGTTGCTGATTACATTGCCCGGTGACCCTGGGCAAAGGGTTCCCAAGATGGTTGAGCTCTACGTGAGCTGAACTGGAGACCAGCCCTGTGGATGGCGCCTCTAGTTCACTTCCCGAAAGGTCAAACTGTGGCCAAGACTTCGGGGGGCGGGGGGCGCTGCTGCTATCCCACACGCTGAAGTGCGCTGGGTTTTAGGTACCATAGGGCAAGCTGGTGGCTTTCAAGGCTCCCACACAGCTGAGGGGAAAGGGACCAATGCAGGGCTGAGACGCCATGAGGCCCCCTGCTCACGAGCTTCAGCCATTTCTCCTGAATTAATACTCAAAGTGTTGAGAGGCTCTGGGTCATTACGGGAGCTCTGACGGCCATGGCGTTGGCCTTGTGCCCCAGAGTTCTCAGTGACTTCCCAGAGGACCAGCTCCTCAGAGTCCTCGGGCCCTTCCTTTGCCCTTCGCACGTTATTTATTGGCCCTCTGCTGCTGCTCCTCCTGGATTTTCCTTCTCCATTTAAACTGCCGATAGCAGTGCTGCTCACGATAGCCAGAAATAACCTGGTCATTATCCGGAGGACTCGCCGAGCACTTTTGAGCTCCTCTAGATTCTTGCTTCTTGCTAGGCATCAGGGTGACAGATCCCACCAACCGCCTTCGTACCATGAGTCCACGTTTCACTCAGGCCCCCGGCTTGCCAGGCAGGCGCTTGAGCCACTGAGCTGTCTCCCCAGCCGCGATGTGGGCGTTCAGCGTTGTTCTCTTACCTTTCGTCTTTTTACTCTGCTTTTGTTTTATTCACAGAACTGATCACCAGTGGGCTGGATCTACTCCCTTGTGACTGCTGCTTTATTAAACATATCCTTACATATATATATATATATATATATATATATATATATATATATATATATTGAGAATTAGATATGTGTCTACTAGCATGTGCTTGTAGTGTGTGAACATGTTCGCCATGGAAAGTGGCGCGTGCGCACACCATATCCGGCGGACTCGAGCTTCCGGTGGGGGGGCTTCGCGTTCCTCTCGGCTGCTAGGTTGCCACTGTCTAGAGGAGTTCTGATTATGTGGTGTCCGACTCAGAAAAATATTCGTAAATGCACCGAAAGAGCTACTGGATGAACTTGCTAGCCTTTCAGGAGAAAAGGCATGTTATAGCTTGGCATAACTTGCTCTTTTAAAGACATTGTGTGGTCTCTCTAATGTAAGAATCTCAAAAAATAAATAAAATCTGAAAGGTACAATAGATTCTGTGAAAGGAGAAGAAACTGTCTAGTCTCTCTCTCTGTTTTGTGGGACCGGGGTTCAAATTAATGATCTTGTGCTTGCCAGGCAGGCACTTGTGCCACGAGGCTATCTTCCCAGCCCTGGAAGAAACTGTTTCAAGGGGGCAGGCCAAATAGCTCAGTAGATTAAAGTGCGTTTAATCTACTGAGCAGGCACAGGGGCCTCATACCCCTCCCACCCCCCCACCCCCCCCCTCGCCACTGAGACCACGGTTGAGACTGGGTGTGGTGACACAGCCTGTAATCCCTGCTCTTGGGAGGCTGGAAACAGGCAGATCACTGTGAGTCCTATCTAATAGTGACGCCCTGAACACCTTGTAGATTCTCCCCCCCCACAGAAAAAAAAAGACAAAAAAGAAACTGTTTAAAGGGGAAAAAATAACCAGGATGAGGAAAAAGAGAAAAGAAACAAAGAAGGAAGAAAGAGAAAAAATATATATGGATATGCACAGGATAGTTTAGGTTATTAATTGTACTGCTGATTTCTACTGGTCTACTGACAGGAACAGTTAATGGCTAATTTGTTTTCTTCTTTTTAATATTTCTTTGGTCAGTTTTGCATGCTTACATCTGGTAATCTGGACAACTAACTTGAAGAAAACAGTATGTAATGGAACCGACCATTGTTGAATTCCTATCATTCTGTTTAGTGAAATTCTGTATCGTTTCTTTTCTTCTTCTTCTTTTTTTTTTTTTTGGTGACACTGGGTTTGAACTCATGATCTTGCACTTGCCAGGCAGGAGCTTGTGCTACAGAACTATCTGCCCGGCCCCCTCTGTATTGTTTCTAATGATTCTTTTAAAACCATTTTTCATTCTCTTAAAATGTTCATCTTATTTCAGTGGAATCCTAGACAGTGTTCAAAATGCAAATGAATAAACAACTTGATCCTCTAGCCCAGATTTCCCAGGGAATAATATATTTCCTCATTTGAGCTGCACAGCCCTCCTAAAATGTGGCTGACTCTTGGCTTCTCTCCTCTTCTCCATTAATTCTCAGAGAATGTAACCGCGGCTAACAGTGAGTCTGAGGTCATATCGGAACGCTTTCAGTCATGTGGGATAAAACACGGTGGATTTCAGGCACCGCTGCTATCTTTCACTAGCTTCAAAGAGTGTTCCAGACTGGATAGGACTTTCAATTTGCATTAATTATTTTTGAAATATTTACAGTTTCTCTTTATAAGAAAACTTGAGTAAAACAAGAGTTGAATAATTCTGATTGCCCTTTGCTAATAGATGACATCATATCATTTTTTTTTTTAACCACAGCATGGTGTATCTTTTGATCCTTCAAAAATTATTGCACAAGTTAGTTATTATGTAAAGTATGCACCCACTCAGTTGAGTGTTACACAATCACAAGACATTTGTGCGTTGTCTTCACGTTTCATGAGTCTGCAGTTGCAGCACACCTGACAACAGGCAGGTGTTTGATTTCGGTATGTTGACCCCAGCCTCTGCGCTTTCATTAGATGTGAGGAGGGGGCTGGAGGTGCGACGCTGTGGCAGAGCTCTCCTCGCACGTGGGAGGCCTGGGCTTCATCTTAGCTCGCTCATGCTTTCTTGAGACATAGATTTAAAGTCCTATTGCCCATAGCCACATATTCAAGGGTCTACCTTCACCTTGGGCCGCAACTGTTCTGAGAAGCTTCTGCCATGTCTGGGGCTTCTCCATACTTCCAGGTTCAGAAAATGAACCTTTAAGATGCGAGCTGAGCACAGGGTTGCCCGCTAGGCACACGGGGCCAGGGCGCCTCCCCTGTCCCGCTAGGGTTGCTGGGGTCATCTACAGGGCTTAGGCGTAGCGTCTGGTTTCAGTATCTCACGCCCCCTTGAAGACTTGTCTCCTATGGTAGTTTCTAGCCATGGAACTGTAATCACATTGTGTGTGCAACAACTCTCTAGTCATTTTCTTTAATTCTTTGGTAATGTCCGCATTAACGAAGGCATGCCAATATTCCTGCTTCGACAAGCACTTTTCCTGACAGAGCTTGCGTTGAGAATGTTTTTAAAAGACTAGAAATAAGAAAGTGCTGCCGCTGAAGGTATAGTCCAGTCAGGTCCCCAGCATACGCTTCAGAGTGAACTCTAATGGCGAGGGGTGGCCGTGGGCCCTGCTCACTGTGACACCGACCCAGGTCCTGGGCCAGGGACAGTGCAATCACCTGGTCCCCTCTTATTCCATCCACCTCTCCTTTTCAACATTTTGCACGTGTTAGTTGGAAAGAGCTGAAACTAAAACCACACAGAATAAGTCTCAGACGCCAAGAGAGCTTGGCACATGGCACAGGAGGCTGCAGCCCGGCTTCAGTCTAGGATGCCTGCAGATAGGTGGCAGCATGGGAAACCAGAGGCCTGGAGGCTGCTGACAGGAAGTGAGGGGCTCCCTTTCCTCGGGGAACAGCACAGCAGGAGAATGTGCAGTGGTTCATAAGATAGCACAGAGATGCTGGCTTCCAGGACAGCCACCAGGCCCACGGCCTCCTGGAAGCTGGGAGACAGCTAAAGTGAGTCGAGGGCCAGCTGCCATCTGGGAAGAAGTAGGCCCTTCTAGAGCCATTGCTCACCTCTAATGTGTAAAATTTCACAGCTGCTGTGTTAGTCAGCTTCCTGTCACTATGACAAAACACCTGAGGTAATTGCCTTATAAAGAGAAAAGGTTTATTTTGGCTCCTAATTTGAAGTCCCAGTCTATGATTTGGGCACATGCCATGTTGTTCATTAGCACATCATGGTGACAGTTTTTGGAGAGGTAAAATCAATCACTTCATCGGACAGGACCTAGAGAAAGAAGCAAAGAGGAAGGACACGGAGTCTATTAATTTCTTTGGATAGTGTTGTAGTTCAAATGTAAGATGTTCCCTGGAAGGCTTAATTTCAGAGGTGGGGCCTGGCCAGACGTGGGCGAGCCCCCAGGGGCAGGAGCTGTGAGGATGGACTCTTGGCCCCTGCTGCCCTTTCTCTCTCTGCCTCCTGCTCCTGTGTGTGCTTCTGCTATGCCCTTTGCCGTGTCCTCTCTCCACGCCATTTGTGCCTTGGACCCTGTGAACCACGGAGGGAACCGCTGGGATGGTCAGCCTCACAGAGACGGTCAGTGAGTCATGGGCCCTGGTGCTTCACCCCAGGGATGAGAAGGTGATTAACACAGCCGACTTCTGCCAGGGCGATGGTGGCTGCAGTGGCTGCGCCTGTTCACGGGGTGGAGGCTGCTGAGCTGACTGGAAGAAGGTACTGAGAAAAGCCGGAAGATGCCATCCAGAGAAAACCTAAAGAGCTGCGGGCAGGGACTGGTGAAAGAGTCTGATGGGAGCTGCTAGCGCCAGAGTGCTGGTAGGCAGGCAGCCAAAAGAGCAGTGCAGGTAGCTTCAGTTGCGGACAGACCCCCGGGTAGTTGGACTAGAAACCACATGCATTGCAGTCTCACTGAAAATTTGTCTGCATTTTGTCCATGCAGTCAGATGGTAAGAGACTAAGACTGAGGACAACTAAGTAATCTTGCAAAGGGAATTTCAATGCCGCCCAATGTTCAGGTCATGGCATGGGTACTTTCAACTATAATTAGCCAGATTGGCAGTGAGAATCAGAAGAAAACAGAACAGAATGATTGGAAAAGTTTGCTGTTGCACAAGAATGAGTGTGCTTACAAAGTTGGGGCAAAAGAGAAGTTGGCTACTGAGAAGAGTAACATGAATAAAAAGTCAAGTACTTTGCCCAGGGACAAGAAAGAAGCTGTCTAGAGGGCTTTCCCAAACAGCAGTACCCCACCCACTTGGGGTTCAAGGCCACAAAACTAAATATTTCCCCTGACAAGAAGGTCCCTGGGAGTCTGCTCATTCAGAGCTACCTGGGGAGATGTAGCACCTAGTTTACCATCCAGGGGCTCAGAGCCCGTGATCCAAGGGGCCTGACTATTGCCCATGCCGATAGAAGACCTTGGTGTCCTCCGCATGGCGCTGGCTTTGTAGGCACGGGGTGCTAAGAGGCAGGAGTATTCTGGAAGCTTCCGCCCAGATTTCCGCAGAAGGCCCCTAAGGCCAGGCTGAGGTGTGTGGCTGCCCCGCCGTCACTGACAGGGGCCTTTGTGAGAGCGGTGTGTGAAGCTGTGTTAGTAAAACCACAGGTGCAGCGGGGCTGGAGGGGCCAGGAGGGTGGATACCACATGCAAGGGGGCAGCTCCCAGGGAGGAGGCACTGGGGCTGGGGCCGGCAAGGCCGTGGGGGCGCTGCTCACACGTCAGCGTGGCTGCCCTGGACCCCGGCTTGCAGCTGCAGGATTTCATCTGCATTACTGGACTTGGTCACTGTGTTCACCCAGTCTCTGTCTGTTCCCTTCATCCCCTCCTTTGGAACGGGTTTGCCATGAGACTTAGAGGGGACTTTGGACTTGGACTTTTTAGCAGACTGTCACTCTTAAGCCTGGTGGCACTCAGCAGGGGAGCAGATGCCTTTCACACAAAGGAACGGACATTAACATGTGGTAGGGCAGAGCAGGAATGTGGTGGTTCCGTGTCCCCCAGAGTCTTGGGTTTGCAGGCGGGGCCTGGTCTGCACAGGATGATCGAGGGGTGTGACTTGGAAGGGGGCTTCTGGACCCCAGCCCCTCCCTTCTCTCAGCTTCCTGGCTGGCATGCAGCGAGACGCTTCCCTACCTCACCCTCCTGCTGCTACTTCTGTCCAGCAGGCAGCCAGCCACGGACTGGGTCCACTGGAAAACGGGGAGTCCAGATCACCCCCCTCCCTCGTCGAGTTCTGAGTGCTGGTCGTTTCATTCCAGCGATGGCAACACGGAGTGACCGGGAGCGCACCCTCCCCACACGCTCCGTGCTGCCCAGAGGGTCTCCTTGCACAGGGCCAGTGCACTGAAACGGGGCAGGGCAGCAGCGAGCGGACCTCGGCTCTGGGACATGGAAGACCATAGAGCAGAATGGCAGGGTTAACAGGGGCTCAGGCCCGAGAGTCCCATTCGAAGTCCCTGAGCTGAGCCGCGAGGCTGAGGCAGGAGGGCAGCTCTGAGTGTGCCCGGGGGCCGAGCTCGGGCTCCCGCACGGGAAAGTGGCACTGGAGGACAGGCGTGGCAGGGTGGGTGGGAGCTGGGTCGGAAGACTGAGGATTCTGGTGGCAGAAGGCCACAGAAGGGCGGGTGACCACAAGGAGAGGGGGTGACTTCTGAGCAGAGAAGTCTAGCTGTTACTACAGAAAAGAGCAAGACAGCCAGCTGCAGGGGTGCACACCTGCAACCCCAGACTCAGGAGGCTGAGGCAGAAGGATTTCTGTAAGTTCGAGGCCAGCTTGGGCTATGTATTGAGTTCAAGACCAGCCTGAGTTACATAGTGAGATCCTGTCTCCAAACACAAACAAAATGGGCAGGCCCCACCACCTCTCCAGGACTCGGAGGCATCCGTGCCCTTTGCATCCAGCAGAGTTAGACCTGTAACTCGATCCTTTATTAGCTCAGGGCCAGCTCTCTCCTCACCCTGCCTCACACTGGGTATGCTCCATGAAGCGCCCTGGCTAGGCCCGTTTTAGAAACCCTCCTTTTTCCAGACCAAGAGCGAACCTTCGCACCAGGCGGGGCCTGCCAGACAGCAACGCAGGGATGGTCCAGCAGGTGGCAGCAGAGAACCGATTTTCCCTGTACTGGACCCCCAAGGAAAGTGGAGGAGCCCAGTGCGCAGGTCCCGCAGCTGCCCCAGTCCGGGCCGGATCGAGGACCCCGCGATGGGGCGCCCCCTGGCTCGGTCCGCAGAGGCCTCTTGGCCTCAGCATCCTTGCGCCCCGCAGGACCTTCCCATTCCTGGCGCGGCTGGCACTTGTTCCTTGCATCTTCGCAGCCTGCACATAACCAGCCTCCGTGCTCTTTGTCGCTTCTGGAGCAGCTGTCCTCCTTCCCTTGGACTCCAGCTTGTCCTTTCCTAATAGGAGACCAGAATCCAGGGCCCAGTGCTAGCCACACACTCTACCCCTGGGCTCCAGCCCTGCTGTTTTTATTTCATTTTACTTATCTTATTTTGAGACAGGGTCCCCCTTAGCACCTGGCTGGCTGGCTGGCCTTGAACTTGCAATCCTCCTGCCTCCCTGACCGGCTGGGGTTCCAGCTGTCTCTCTCATTTAATTCTTAGGGGGCCAGGACCTCCTGGCAAGCACAGGGTGTCTGTGTCACAGTGTGCCCCGATGCTGTGGGCTCTGCAGCAGGTTTTCCGGATTTACGGTCCTTCCCAGCTGCTTGGTAAGACGGGGGTGTGATGTCACAACTACCGGGAGGAAGAAGGAGGATGCGGGATAGGACCCAAAGTGCTGCTGGAAGCTCTGGGCCTGGACCCGGGGCTGAAGTCCGGGCCCCATGGCAGAGAGGACCGGCCACCCGCGGGCCAGGCGCCATGGGGACGGGCAGAATTAGCCTGGTGGTGGCAGGGGGTGAGCCCGGGCGGTATTTACTTTTCCCACCCAAGGTTCAATTCTTTTGAAAAACTCAGCATCTATCTTTAGTTCTGGGACCACTGTGAGGCCACCAGGAAAGGAGAGGGGAGGTCTGCCTAGAATAACCCGCAGTGTGTGTGTGTGTGTGTGTGTATCTGCAGGGGGTCTCCAGAGCCTTAACTCAGGATCTAGAACCCACAAGAAGCTGAGCTGAGAGTGCTGGGCCCGGTGGCCCATAAATCTCCCTTGGGTAGGAAGACAGGCACCATATACACAGATTCCTACAGCCCTGCAAATCTCTCGAATTCTTAAACAGCTGAGTAAGCTGTGTTTCCTTTTCGTTTTGACTGTGAATATTTATTTCCACCTCTCTCTCTTTTTTTTGAAACCAGTAGGTTTCATGTTTGAAATAATATTTAAAATTGGTGGATGGGGTGTCCAGGGCCACAGAGCGAAGGCCTTGCCCTGAGTTCGCCCAGAGTCTCAAAGAAAAAGCAGAAGCAGCCGCAGATTGGGCCATCGGAGCTCACCCCCAGGTGCATTCTTGTCACAAGCACAGCCCAGCGCTGAGTGTCATTGACCTTTTATGTCCCTGGGTCCAGGACAAGAATTCGCGCTGGAGACTTGAAATATGGAGGTGCTGGTGACAAGGGACCTGAGCCACCGGGTCATGTGCTGGCCTTTCTAAGTCACCCTGAGCCATTCTGTTAAATTATAAAGGACCCTCTCGAACCTGTCCTCTCAGTTCAGGAAACAGGTTTTGGCTGTGTCAGCCCAGGAAGAAAGATGGAAAGCCAGGAACTGTAAGAATTACAGATAACAGTGAAAAAGCGGTGAGGAGAAACCTCGGCCAAGGCGCTGGCTCCCCCCGCAAAACGCGGCCACGTTTAGGGCCCGGCGGTACAGCCAGAGATCTCATTAATCGGGTTTAATCCTGGGCCCTGCACTGCGCCGCAGCCTGACGCCCCGCTCTGTAGATGTGGGCCAGCTCATTTCGCCACCGCCCGGACGGCTCGGAAAGCAAAGATTAAAGGGAAAAGTCGCAGCTGTATATTTATATTTTCATTGCTAGAAGGGAATTGATTTCCGCGCGTTTATTTTGGTAGTTGTAATACACAGGAGCGGATTTGCGTCACCCGAGCAACTTGCCGGTGGAGATAAACTTGCACAAATATGAAGAGGGGAAGTGCTAGGAGTCATTATAGAGTTTTTCTCCGGAAGAAATAAGGGTTTCTGCAGTATCCTAAAATACTGAAGCCGCTTCTATTTTGGGCCCAGTCTTGCAGGCTCATCCGCTCATTTAGTCCGAATCTGAGCCCGTCAGAAAACAGGAGATGACCTGAACTCCCGCGAGCCCCCCGGGCTTCCTGAAGGCTCCTCGGGGCCGAGGGCCAGGAGGGGGACCGGGGATCGCGCGCCTGGAGCCGGCTAGGGCTCGCCGCAGCTGGGGAGGGCGCCGGGGAGCCAAGTAGGCCCCGGGCCGCGCGGACCCGGGCGGCAGAGCCGAGCACGCCCGGGGTCTCCGCGCCAAAGGGTGCTGGGGAGGCTGACTCGGGCGGAGGCCCGGGCGCGGGGCAGCGCCAACGCGGGAGCCCGGAGCGCGGGCTTGGGCCGCCTCGGAGTCGGACAGAGCCCGGGGCGGGCGAGCGGCCGCCCGCCGCATCCTCACCCGGCCCGCCGCAGGCCTCCGCTCCCGGGAGCCCCGAGCCCACGCTCCGCAGCCCCGCCGCCCCCCGG
Organism: Capromys pilorides; assembly: GCA_004027915.1. Lineage (NCBI taxonomy): Eukaryota > Metazoa > Chordata > Mammalia > Rodentia > Capromyidae > Capromys > Capromys pilorides. Next base: position 39,322 of record PVKN010000527.1, read on the forward strand.
GACAGCCCGAGAGAAGTTGGGGCGCCGGGCGCCCCAGCAGTGCCGACGCCCCCCGGTCCCGGGCGGGAAGGCGCGCCCTCCCGAGGGAGCCGGTGCCCGGGCGCCGGGGAGACACACGCCGGCCCGCTTGCCGGGCCGGGCTGCTCCGGGAAATCGAAAACGAGCTGCGTCGCGATTTCACCACGGTGCTCACTTTATTTTCTTCCTAAAAATGTGCGGCCGAGGCGCATCTGGGTGGCCTGCGGTTCTCGGGGGCGCAGGGCGGGGAAACCCACTCCGCGCCCGAGAAGGGAACGAATTCTTAAAATAGAGGGCTGAGCGCCGCAGCCGGCGAGCTCCCGGCGCTGCGGGCGTGGCCACGGCGCGGCGCGGAGCCCGCGGCCACGTGACGGCGGCCCGCGAGCGGGCACCGGGAGGCGTGGCCGGGCCTCCGCCCCTCGCCGGGTCACCGCCGTCGTGACAGCGCGGGTGCAGCCGCCCCGCGCTCCGAGGGTCGGGGATGGCGGTGCCCGCGGCGGCGCGGCGGGGTCCCCGGGCGGAGCGAAGGAGGCCGGCGCGGGGGTGGGGGAAGAACGCGGGCGAGCGGCAGGGCGGCACAGCGCGGGCCCGCAGTGCCGGCGAGCAGGGCACCGCGCCGCGGCCGCGGGCAGCCCGGGCGGCAGGCGCGCGGGGCGGGAGCGCGGGCCGCGACCCGGAGGGCGGTGTTCGGCCACGCCGCGGCGAAAACATCGCGGTGGGCGGGGCCCCGGGGGCCACGCCCCCGCCCACCCCGCGGCGGCGCCCATTGGTGGCCCGCGCTGCCAGTGAGCGTCGGGGCTCGGGTCCTACTGGGCCGGCCCGAGAGCCGCGGCCAAAACTCGGGGAGTTTTCGGAGAGGAGTTTTTTTTCATTTTCATTTTCTTTTTTTTTTTTTTTTTTTAAACCCTAATACTTTTTTAGGCTAACGGATTATTATTATTGTTTTAAATTTAGCTCTCGGGGCGCTGCTGTTTGGGTTCGCGCTGCGTCCCGGCTCCGGCGCGCTCGGTTCTTTGAGCTCCGTGCGCCCCACCGCCCGCGGGCCGGGCCGGGCCGGACTGGGCCGAGCGGGACCAAGGGGCGCGGACCCGGCGGCGCCTCCCCGTCGCGGCGGAGACGGGAGCGGGTCGAGCCCGCCGCCTCGGCCGGCGCGGCCCAGCATGTTCGCGGCGGGGCTGGCGCCCTTCTACGCCTCCAACTTCGGCCTCTGGTCAGCCGCCTACTGCGCCTCGGCCGGCCCGGGCGGCTGCGCCTTCCCCGCCGACCCCGCAGGCGCCAAGAAGCCGTCGTTCTGCATCGCCGACATCCTGCACGCGGGCGTGGCCGAGCCGGGCGCGGGCCCCGAGGCGCTGGCCGGAGCCTCGGCCGCGGCGCTCGCCGCGCACCTGGGCTCGGTGCACCCGCACGCGCCCTTCCCGGCGGCCGCCCGGTCTCCGCTGCGGCCCACGCCGGTGGTCGCGCCTCCCGAGGGTCCCGCCGGCTTCCCGCAGCGCCTGTCCCCGCTCCCCGCCGCCTTCCACGCCCGGGCCGCGCCGCCGCCGCCGCTCGCGCCCCGGCCCGGCGTCCTGCAGCCCCCGGGCTCCGGGTCCCGGACGGGCGCGCACCTCGGCACCTCCACCCCAGCGCCCTCCAGCAAGGACCTCAAGTTCGGCATCGACCGCATCTTGTCGGCGGAATTCGACCCCAAAGTGAAGGAAGGCAACACGCTGAGAGGTAGGTCTGGGTCCCGGCCGCGCTCGAGGCCTCCCGAAGGAGGTCCCGACCCATCTCTGGCCCCAGGCTGTCCCGGGAGCTTTCGGTGTTTCCACAGTTAAGGACAAATACGGGAGAAGAAAAGGAGTTGTGAGAAAAACGTCAGGTTTAAAACTCACCGGCTTTATGTTAAAAAGAAAAGATTCTAGGGATGCTTCTGTAATTACGGACAAACATGACAACCAGACCTCCTCTTCTGAACATTATAGAGACAGAATTATATTTTTGCAACAGGAAAGCCTTGCGAAGAGAACCTTTGTTTTCCATTTATCCAATTTTTGCAAAAGCTCACACAAACTAAAGACTAGTCGGGTGTGGGAGAGGTGGGGGGCCTGCGGGTGCCCTAGAACTCCGAGAGTAGCGTCCCGAGGCTGTCCCTACGCGTAGTGGACCCCAAGGTCAAGGAGAATTTTTGCGTTCTGCGGGGAGGCTTTGGAGGGCAAGGTTTCTTTTCCTGGAATCTCTTTTGACCTCGCTGCGCTGAACCCCAATGAAAGGCGAGGCAGGAACTCAGGGCCAAGCACGCACGCCCCGTGACCGTGATGTCCTCTTCTTCCGCAGACCTCACATCTCTGCTGGCCGGGGGTCGGCCGACTGCCATGCACCTCTCGGGACTGCAGCCCGCCGCCAGCCAGTTCTTCGCGTCCCTGGAACCCATGAATGAGGCCTCTGCCATCCTCAGCCCCTTAAGTTCCAACCCGAGGAGTTCAGTTCAGCATCAGTTCCAAGACACGTTTCCAGGTACGGAGAACCCCGCAGCTCGCGGGGCGCGAGAAGTGACTGAGAATTCTCGGGCCGCCGCTGCCCTTTGCTGCCTCAGTGACACAGTGCCGTAGCTGGGCCTGGAGAGTTCGAGGTCAGAGAGAGAAACCGAAAGACTTCTGGGACAGTGGGGCAGCTGGTTTTGAGGGACCTGGGTGGGGACAGTGAGAGGGATTGGGGTCGAGGACACCTGGGGACCAGCGCAGTGAGTGTGTGCCCTGGCGGTGGGGCACCAGGCGAGGTGCGTGTTCCAGTTATTATACTAGAAAGGATGATTTGAAAACGGGCATTAAAGACATCTCTCATTGACACACGTTTTGGACAACCGCAAACATTAGGGTGGCGGCTGTGTACCTCGCAGGCAGGCCGGCTGGTGGGGTGTGTTGAGCTGTGTTTTCCCTCGGAATTACTGCATCAGCCGAATTGCTCTGCAGGCCTAGGGATCCTAGCGAGGCCGTCAGTGCGCGCTCAGGGCCGGCACACAGGGCCCGGGCGGTTCAGGAGCTGGTCAAAGGCCTCGGCCTGGGCGCTGACAGAGGTCCCTGTTCCCTGCGCCCGGCCCATGCAGGTCCCTACGCTGTGCTCACCAAAGACACCATGCCGCAGACATACAAGCGGAAGCGCTCCTGGTCGCGCGCGGTCTTTTCTAACCTGCAGCGGAAAGGCCTGGAGAAAAGGTTTGAGATCCAAAAGTACGTGACCAAGCCGGACCGAAAGCAGCTGGCTGCAATGCTGGGCCTCACGGACGCACAGGTGGGCGCCCCGTCCCGGGAAGACCCAGCGGCGGCCCACAGTGAGGCCTGGAAGGGGGAGGGTTGCTTGGGCCTGAGGTGGGGATGAGGAGCGCGGCATCTTCAGCCTTCAGGCCTCCCTGGAGTGCGCCACTGGGCCTCTGTGTTTACTTTGGCCCTGGGTTGAGCACCCTGGGAGCCAGCGCTTAGGCCTTGGAGATGCTAATTGCGGACTCAGCCGGCGCAGCTCCCCGGAGCAGGCAGTTTACTCCAGCGGAGATAAAGACCCACAGGGTAGAGATTGTAGGTTTTTTTTTTTTTTTTTTTTCCTGCCACCCTTCTTACCCTCCTCCTTGCTGCTTAGCGATTGTGAAATCCCCGCTTGGAGGAAGTGAAAATATCTTTAAAAAAAAAAAAAAAAAAACTTAGCTCCGGTAGGGCGAGGAGTCCACTTGGAGCAGCCGATGCTGCAGTCTGAGTCCTACGGGCTCAGCGGGAAGAAGGTCTTTTGGTGCTGGCAGAGGGGGACTTGCAGGGAAAGCGGATTTTCCTAGACCGCCGGGGAGCGGAGAGCGTTTCAGCAAGGCAAGTTGGGCCTGCTTAAGTTTTCCCTCCGAGACAACAGGAAATCTGTTGCGTCTGCCTGGATTCTTTTCCTTACATTTAAGAACCAGGCTTCTTTTCCTTTTCAGTTTTTTTGTTTGAGCTTTGACAACAGCAGAGCCACCTTATTCTCCTCTCCCTGGGACCTTGCGACCCCCAACAGTGGCCCTCAGTGCCCAGCAGGGCGAAGCCAAAGGCAGGCCTCAGACTGGGCCTCTGCCTGGGTCCCTGGGTCTCCACTGCGCGGGCTCGCCAGGCTGTGCCTTCCCACCAGCTGAGAATGTTATTTTTAAAAGAGAGGCTGGAGCCTGTGCAGAAGTGTTTCTCCCCCAGAGGCCTTATATATTTATACGGATCCTCTGCTCCATCCTTCTCCTCTTCCTTCCTTTTGCACAAGTGTAACTCCAGCATTTTCTGAGAGCCCAGAGAACGAACTTGTGCTTGGAGGGGAGCAGGGTCCTCGTGAACTCTCCGGGGAAACGGTGCCCAAGAACAGCTCGCCAAAGAGGAGTGCGGCCACCACTCCTCTTGCGTTAACTCTTCGGGTCCCCTTTCCCCTTCCTGCTTCCCCATTTCCTCCTTTGCTTGCTCCTGACGTGCTTTGGGCACTGGCAGTGGAGGCCAAGGCCAAGCTTGGGATCCTGTGTGCTTCTCTGGGCTTGGAGTCTTCAAGTTGGAGTTTTGTGAGGCCCGTGACCTCAGTGAGCTGGGAAGTGTGGCTTCCACTGTGCAGCGGGGTTAGCCCAGCCATGGCCCTGCTGTCAGCAGGCTGCTCCTGTCGTTGAAGCTCCACAAGATCCTCTCTAGCCAGCAGCTTCTGCCCAGAGCTCAGGCAGCTTAGGGGCCTCATTTGGAGAAGGTGCTCCTGGCCCTTGGCTCCTTTTCCCTTAGGCACCTCTGGGCCGGGCCAGGCCTTGCTCAGTGCCTGGCTTTCTTTAACGGTATGGGGAACAGTCCCAGGGTGCCCGGCTGACCTTGGGCTGCAGGGGCAGCTGGCCAGGACTCGCATGGGGCCAGCCTGCCGCTCACCTCCTGTCTCCTGCTGTCAGCAGGCTGCTCCTGTCGTTGAAGCTCCACAAGATCCTCTCTAGCCAGCAGCTTCTGCCCAGAGCTCAGGCAGCTTAGGGGCCTCATTTGGAGAAGGTGCTCCTGGCCCTTGGCTCCTTTTCCCTTAGGCACCTCTGGGCCGGGCCGGGCCTTGCTCAGTGCCTGGCTTTCTTTAACGGTATGGGGAACAGTCCCAGGGTGCCCGGCTGACCTTGGGCTGCAGGGGCAGCTGGCCAGGACTCGCATGGGGCCAGCCTGCCGCTCACCTCCTGTCTCTTCCTGTCCCTGCACGGCTCAGGTGAAAGTATGGTTCCAGAACCGGCGTATGAAGTGGAGGCACTCCAAGGAGGCCCAGGCACAGAAGGACAAGGACAAGGAGGCTGGGGAGAAGCCTTCAGGGGGAGCCCCCAGTGAAGGTGACCAGGAGGAGCGGAGCCCCAGCCGCTCTGAGGGTGAGCCAGAGAGTGAGACCAGCGACTCCGAGTCCCTGGACATGGCCCCCAGCGACACGGAGCGGACTGAGGGGGCCGAGCCTCCTCTGCATCCAACCGCAGTCATCAAGCCCTCAGCTGCTGCTGCTGCCTTGGTCACAGCTGGTGGTGGTGGTGGCGGTGGTGGCGGAGGTGGTGGTGGCTGCACTTTTGGTTTCAGCAGCCCAGGCGGCCTTGGGGGCTCAAGCGCCAGCACCAGCATGGGCGGCAGCACCGTGGAGCTGCTTCCAGAGCCCCAGTCTTCTGGAGGTGGCGGTGCTCCCCAGAGCCCTGCACCCAGTCAGGCCCCGCTTGCAGGCGGCTTATAGACCTAAGAGAACAGAGGGCCCCCAGCCCTGAGGGCAGCTGCCGGCAGGGACTGGACTCTGTTTGGGCTTCACATTGGCGGGACCGAGGCAGTGGAGATGTGGAGGAGCACTGGCTCCTTCTCCACTGCTGGATCTGCGGCTGCTCCTGCTCTGGACACCGCAGCCCACCCTGGAAGTGTCGGACTAAGCCTCCCCTCTTTGAACCTAGAGAGGGTGGTGGCATAAAGACGCCATGCTTAGCAAGCCAGAAACTGTAAATAAAATGTTTACTATGGTTTGTAAAAGGCCTGTGGCTCCTGGGGAGGCCAGGAGGTGAAGGACGGGGATCTCTTGCCCAGGTGTAACCTGAAGCAGCAAGCAGCGGCTCAGGTGGGATGGGGGCTGGAGGCGCGGGAGAGGGCTTTGCTCAGGGCCGCAGTCCTACAGAGCGTGCTCAGAGCTCAGGCGCCCAGGATGCAGAGGTTGGAGGCCTGTGCCGTGGTGCTGAGGTGGGGTCCTGCACGTGGCACAGAGGAGCAGCCAGGGTCCGCAGGCATCTCTTTGGACTGAGGCTGAGGCAGAGTTTGTGTACATAGTGTCAGTGTCAGACAAGGTGGCCGATGGACCCATATGAGTGCTGGGACTCTCCTCTGGCCCAGGGCTGGGGCACAGGCCAGTCTGCAGGGTCTTTGTCATGGGTGGCAGTTGTCTAATAGCTGCGCAGCAAGCAGGTGACTTATTCATGGTGCACGGGGCGCCCGGCCTCCTGGCCCTGCGTGGGCAGTGTGAAGCGGCACCTGGTCCCACCCGCCCCGCCGTGCGTGGGGAAAGCCCCTGTGGAATCCAAGCTAGAGCAGCAGCTAGTGCCCCTCTGCTCCATGCCTCTGCCACCGGGAGGGAGGAGCCTGCTGCCTTGGGCTGCCTGCCGGGGAATGGGCTTGGAAGTCTAGCTTCGCTTGCTTCTGAGGCTTGGGGGCCACCCCTCTTCCCAAGACCTGCTGCCCCGCTGCCTCCCTTCCCTCCAAGGACCGCATGTCTGCAGGTGGTAAATAGTCGGGGAGATTTTGAAATGAAAAAGGCATCTCCACCGCGTTTGCTCCCCAGCAGGGCGAGGCCTGCAGTCCTCCACCACCTCTGGCCCAGGCCTTCAGTGAGGTTGTCGGTTGCATTTTCTGCCCCACTTTTGCTCCTGGAGCCCCCTAGAGACCGCGCGTGGAGCCACTCTGGGCCACACCTGGCTGAGCCCTGGAGAAAAGCATGCAGGGGGACAAGAGGGTGCAGCAGCGTCTACAGAAAGCAGCAAGCACACTCCGCTAAATGGGGACTCCAGGGCACTGTTGCTCCCTAGCTGTTCCCATGAGCATCTGGGGAGGGCAGCTCCCCTACCCACGTGGGCTGACAGGCTAGGATCCTTCTTCCAAGCCACCACAAGCTTTGGTGTTCCCACTGCTAGGTTCTCTGTGCTTCAAGCTTTGCGGGTCACTCATTAATTTCCTGTGCTCCTCAAATACTGGGAATTCTGAATCCAGGCAGTCTCAAGAGTGCTGAGGCACTGAAGCCCACTCTGGGAGTTCTGGTCCCTGGCAGGCATGCCTCTAGATAGGATCAGTGTGTGTGTGGTGGGGAGGGGGGGAATTGGGCTGCGCAGGCTAGGCCAGGAGGGGCTTCCAGGAGCCTGGGCTGCCTCTGGAGCGGCTTCTTGCAGGCTGTCTGACTAGATGTCTCTGTCCATAGGATGAAGCAGAGCCTGAGCCTCTGCCCCTGCTAGCTGGTGCCCGGGGCTCCAGCCTCTGAGTTTCCTACTGCTGCCAGGGCCCTGGAATTCAGGGTTGCCTTCCACAGGGTTGCTTCCTGTTGTGTGTATAGGGGCTGAGATGGGGGCTCCGGGTGCCCCAGTGTGTCAACTGGTGAGGACTGCTCTGTCCTCACCAAGGCCAAACTGAATAGACCATTCCCACCTCCCAGGAACTCTATCCCTCAGGTGCCAGCCAAAGAGACTGATCTCTCCCGTCTAGCACTCACACCCTCTGCAAGGGCTCCTTATCGTAGATCCTTTGAACCCTCTTCCAACTGCAGCTGGGACAAAAGAAGCCCAGCAACTCTGGGATTGCTCCTCTGGCTGCCTAGGTCTAGAGTGATGCTGGTGGGACCAGGCTGGGGTGGCACCAACAGGCAGGGCATTTGGGTCCTTTTCATGCCTCCTTCTTGAGGCATGTGAGGCCAGAGTGAACCTGGATGGAGGCTGGTTGAACTGGTGAACCCACAACAAAGCAGTGTGGGATTGTGCTCCGCCTGCTGCAGGGATTTCCTGCAGGGCTCCAGTCTCCTGCTTCAGTCTGCTCCAGCATCAGAACTGTAAACCTCTTGAGAGGGTGCCTTGCCTGCCTTCCAGCCAGCCAGCAGCCAGCATTAAGCAGCCCCCTGGTTGGTGGGTGGGTGGAGAGGGGCTGGAGCAGGAAAGGGGAGGCAGGTGGGCGCCTGGGGACTTGCCTCCCTCCCTCCTCCCTCTGGTTCTGTCCTGCGGTAGATGGGAAGGCTGCCTTGGGCCTGCGAGCTCAGTCCCACTTCTGCTCCTGTGGGATGCAGAGGCACTGCAATGAAGTGGCCCAGAGGACCCTAACCCACAGGACAGTGTCCCTTCTTCAGCCTCTGAGCCGGGTGGGAGCAGGGATCTTGCTCAGGTCTCTGGAGACCAGGACTGGGTTTCACGGAGGGCTGAACTGCAGAGGGCTGAAGCTGAGTGAGCACTCCGGGCTCTGCACCTCAGCTTTCCTGTGACGGAACCGAGGCTTCTAACAAATGCAGGACCTCTCCCACCTGTGCTGGTTGCTCTGCGGCTCTGACTTCGCAGAATCCACACTGCTGAGGGTGGGTTAGCCTCCTCAGGTACCCCAAAATACTTCTTCTGGAGCCGCTCCTCCCGCAACTGCTGGTCTGTGCCCCTCTGCTGCTGCTCCTCCAGGCGGATTCCCTCACTGGAGGAAGGAGACACCTCAACAGCCTGCAGCCGAGGGGTGATTGCCCAGGCTCCCCAAACAGCAAGCTTCTCTTCCCAGACGCATCTGTGAGCCAGATTCTGGTCAGGTTGTACAAACTCAGGGTTTTTAAAGCAAAGCACAAGATACTCATCCTCGGTGGGTGTCCCGGGCAAAGCCCCTCGAGGATCCGCAGCCCTGGACCCCCTGGCTCACATGCTGCCACTAGCTTCCACTTTGGTCACTGATCTGATGCACCCTGCTTTCAGAACATGGCCCAGGCCAGGGGCTTTCAGCTTCTTCTTCCTCCTCGTCCTCTTCCTCCTTCTTCTCCTTTCTTCTTCTTCTTCTTTTATTGGTACCAGGGATCAAACTCAAGACCTTGCACTTGCCAGGCAGGGGCTGTACCACTGAGCCGTATGGCTGGAATTCTGGGGGCGGGGGAGCCTCTGTGCCTGCTCTTTCTCCCTCGGATTCTATACCACCCTCTGCCTTGAGAGGAAGAACAGAGCACAGCAACCTCGACGATGACTGGGGTGGGTGTCAAGAGCCTGTGGGCTTGGGAAAAAGCTGGGGGATGCCCCCAGCCTTGGGCTGCTGGCCTGGGCCCCCAGGAATCAGCCTCTCCTCAAGGCTGAGTGTGCGGCCCGGGAGACCCACAGAGTTGTTGGCTTCCCTTTCCTCCTCTGCGCAGCTCGGTAGAGTGAAAGGTGCCGGGCTCCAGGTGCCATGCATTTAGAAGCAGGCGGCCGGAGCTGCAACCCTCCCACGCCTCGGGTCCTCCTCACACGTGGTCTTTGTCATTGTGCAAGGAGGAGTGGAGCAGTTCGGTCCTCCATCCTCACTCTCCAAGAAATCAGAGCCCTGGGCAGCATCCCCAGCTGAGAAGCTAGCGCGGCCCTCTGCACCCTAAACCCTTTAGGGAGAAGCCAGGGCTGGGTACAGCTGCTAGCAGGTTGGCCCTGTGTCCCTGCTGCACTGTTGGCCACCAGCAGCCCTGCAGGCTTGTGGAGCTGAGGTGTGTCCTTGTGAGATGGGATAAAAGCGGAGCTCTGATGCTTAGGATCCGGAGGACGTTTAGACAAAGTCTTTGGGATGGCGGGTGGGGAAGTACGTGTTGTCTGTTGAAATTCTGGTGCGAATACTGCTTCTTCGATTGCAGGTTCTGAATACCAGTGGAGGAGGGGCCTTCAGAGAGGGAAATGGGAAATTCGTCCCCTGCAGGGCTGGGAGATGTTCCGTTTTGTTTTGTTTTCTAGGTGCTGCGATGAGCTGCCAAGCCACTTAGGCAAGGGCTCCCCTCCGCCCCCAACCCCACCCTCACCTAAACAGGCGCTGGAATCCAGCCCGCTGACCTGTACCGAAAACCCTTTGTACTTCTGAAAATTTTGAGACAGCATCTGGTTAAGTGGATAAACTGCCCCGGCTGGACAAGGTCTTGGGATCCCCTGCCTCTGCCTTCCAGGCCGGCTCCAGCTTCTGATTTAAAGCTCAGGGCTCTGCTCCCAAAGGAAGAAACTCTAGCACCTAGCACAGCTTTGCTAAATAAACGAATAAAGTCATCCAGGCGGCTTTCGTATGGTGTCCTTGTGTCCTGGCGAGCCCCCAGCCCTGGAGGAAGCCGGCAGCGGGCTGAGCTGTGGTAGGGTGGCGGGAAGGGGGGCTGCCGCAGCCAGCGTCAAGAGCTCGGCCATCCAGACTGGTTCCTCGGCAGGGCTGGACCTGGCCAGGAGAGGCGGCTGCACTCGGGCACGGCTGGCACCGGGCCTCCCCTCCGAGCAGGGCACAGCCTGGCAGAGTCCGCTGACTCGCTCCGGGTCACTTCCTAAGGTCAAAGGAGCAGGGCTAAGCCCACCTCTGTCTTCATCCTGGTCCTAGCGAGGCCTGGTCACACTCAGCGCTGGGATGGCGAGGCGGAGCAATTGGTGCTGTGCTGCGGCTTGGACGCGACCGGAGCCGGGGCCCCGCAGCCCCGCGGCTCCGCTGGATTCGGCCGTCTCCCGGTCTGCGATCTGCGCGCTCCAGCGGCTGTGCCCGGGTTTGCAGGGCGGTGTTTTGTTTCTCAGAATCCGGGTGAGGCGTGCACCCGCCCCGGGGCCTCAGCTGCTGGGAAGCTCGGTGAATCCGAAGGGTCGGATGCACAAGGGGGCAAAGAACCGGCGCGAAGCTGTGGGTCCCTGGACACGGAGCCCCGGAGCCCCCGCTTCCCCAGCGCGGCGGCACGAACCCGAGGCGGCAGTGGGCCCAGCTCGCTGGGAAGCCTCCGTGCAACTCAGGGCCGCCTGCCAACGAGTCCTCAGCACCCGCCATCTCCTCCCGGTGCGCACGCTGCAGCCCAGCAAACCAAGCAACCAAGCAACTGCCTTCCGGCCTCGACTTCCCTGGTGACCCCAAGGCCGGCACCACGTGGGCAGCAGTGGTCAGGCCACCTAGGTCACCTGGATGGAAGTGGGGCCTCCTCTGCCTGTGCCCCCCCAGTCCCTGCGTGTGTGTTGGAGGGGAGCGGCTCCCTTCCCAGGCTCAAAACAGTTTCAGGGTTAAAAAAGTGGGGTGAGATGCTCTAGAGGGAGAGTGGAGCAGAGGCCTCCTGCTGTGCACCCAGCCCTGAGACGACTCCAGCTCCCTCCGTCCCGCCTCCTCCTGCTTTGTCTACCTCCAGGGTTGGCTTTCACAGCCTCCCTTCTTCTACGTCTTTTCTTCTCCGTTTCCTTGTCCTCCTCCCTGGAGTCATTCAGGGATTCTGAGGTGCTGTCTCTCACTCCTGCCTTCTGAGTCCTGGGATGACCCCCGTGCCAGGGAGGTGGATGGGGCTATGACCCTTGAGTGGGGAGCACAGAGGTGGCCAGCCCCCCATCCCCAGGTGAGGGCAAAGCTGAGGAATCAACCTCTAAGGAAAGGCAGCATGAAACAGTGACTGGAATGAATGGGTCTGCATAGCTGTAAAGAAGGACTAAAAAACTCCTGCAAATGGTTCTTCCTCCCCAGAGGCCAGGAGGTACCAGCCAAGGCGTCACACGCTGAGCAGGTGTGGCTGGGGCTCTAGGTGGGAACTCAGCACCTTGCTGGGGGGCCACCACACAGGTGTCCCCTCAAACAGAGCTCAGCGAAGGGAGACTCGGTCTCCTCTCCTTGCCCTCCCTGGAGCTGCCTCTCAACTTCCTGATCAGTGCCAGCATGTCCCTGGCTCTTCTGGAGAGGCAGGGTCTCAGGCGCTCTCTCTCTCTCTCTCTCTCTCTCTCTCTCTCTCTCTCTCTCTCTCTCTCTCCTCTCCAACGGTTTTCAGAAACTACATCTTCCTATGCAGCTCAAGCCAGCCTTGAATTTGCAGAATCCTCCTGCCTCAGCCTCCCAAATTGCAGGTGTGCATCCCCGTGGATGGCTTGGCCTTTCCCACTCTGGAAGCAGGAAATGGAGGTCTGTGTGCCACCTCACTGTCACAAAGCACATGCCACTTGGGAAGCAGGAGGTCTGAGCAGCTCCTGCCAGGTGCCCTGCTGGGAAGGACGGGCTTGATTTAGAGAGCTCTGCTCCTGGGCTGTGCACTTCCGAGAATTCTCTTTTCAGTATAGGAAAAGTTCATAGAAGAGCTCTGTGTATGTGTGTGTGTGTGTGGGGGGGGGGCTGAATTATTCTGATTATTATTTTAAATATTCATCTTGCAAAGTCAGTCTCGACAATACAGAGGTTTTAGTTTTTGTTTTTCCACTTCTTGGGATCAGACCCAGGGCCTTTGCGCTGAGCTACATACCAAGCCCCCTTTCTTATCTTTTTATTGTGAGACATCTAATTTGTTACGTCGCCCAAGCGGCGCTCCAACTTCAGATCATCCTCTCGTCCTCTCTGCCGTGCTTGGTGCCGGCTCCCAAAATCGTTAAGGAAGAGTCCTTGTCTGACACCCCCAGGAAAACGCCTTTCTTGAGCGCCCCGCAAAACCAGGTGCTAAGACTCCCGGTGCTAAGGACCCCCCCCCCCCCGCAAGGCCTACAGCAAAGGCACCCCAGTCCGGGAGGTCGGCAGGGAGGCCTCAGGCCCCGCGCGCGCGCCGCGTCTGTCCCTGCGCTCTGCGCCCTCACCTGGCCTCCCGGTCCCTTCCCTCTCTTCCTGCTCTGCCAGGAGGCCAGGCGGCTAGGCGTGGGGCCGCTCTCTGCGGCGAAGCAGAGATTTATGGTCCGTGTCCCGGCCGGCTCCAGAGCCCTGAGCCGCGCGGTGCCCGCGGGCATCAAGCCCGCCAGGAGCGGCCGAATCGAAAGCCCGCGCGCGGGGTGCAGGGCGAGGGGTGCAGGGCGCGGGGCGCGGGCACGGGGCTGCACCGGCGGGATGGAGTCGCGCACCCTGGGTTCTGCGGGAACGCCGGGCCTGACACAGCTCAGATCTGGGTGCCTGGTGGTTCTGGAGCCCAGAAAAGGGCCACTCAAAGGGGAGACAGGTGGTATCACTCCAACACCTGGCGCCACACCTGGCGCGGGGCTAAGGCTTATTCCAAATCCAGGTCAGCTCAGCACGGGCGCTGCGCAGGTGCGCCCCGGGTCCCTGCTGGACTCCTTGCGTCAGGAGGAGCTTTCCAGCGTAGACGCCGTGGATCCGCCGCCTCGTGCCGTGGGCCACGCGCCGCAGCGAGCCTTGCATTCGCTCGCTCGTTCCTCCTAACGAATTCCGGCGGGGCATTCCTTGCATTACCCTCGTTTTACACAAGAGTGCATTGTGTAAGGGCTACATTAAATTGCCTAAGAAGGCGAGGTTAGCAAGTGGAATTGGGAATAACTTCCATCTCCCTCTGGCTACAGATGAAATTATCTAAATCATCCACAGCAGTGAAGGAAAAAAAAACCAAACTTATCTGTCTCAATCAAGGCCTCCCCTGGAATCCCTGCACTCTAGGAGGCCGAGGCAGGAGGATCCAAGCTGAAGCGCAACCCCAGCAACTTAGCAAATTGGTGAGAACTTGTCTCAAAAAATTCTTTTTGAAAAAAGGGGCTGGGGGGGGGCACTGGGGAGATAGCTCAGTGGCAGGAGTGCCTGCCTGGCAAGTGCAAGGTTATGAGTTCGAACCCAAGTCCTGGAAAAAAAAAAAAACACTTAAAAAAAGGGGTCTGGGGGAAAAAAAGGAATGAGATGTAGCTCAGTGTGAAACCCTGAGTTCAGTCCAAAGTAGGAAAAAACAAACAAACAAACAAACAAAAACCCTCCAGCTGGGAGGAGCAGGCCCAGTGGGTTGGAAAGCCAGGCAGTCCAGCCCTGCTCAGCCCTGGCCAGGGAAGCAGTCTCCAGGCCCAGCGCTGGGCAACCCTTTCAAGAGCCAGGTAGCTGGGGGACAGTTGAGGCAGATAAATGGGGGACACAAGACAACTGTGCACCCCAATACCAGCACCAGCTGTGCCTTCACTTCGTCCTTCTGATTTGCCCTGGGCCCCTGCAGGGTCACAGTGTCACCCTGCTGGGCTGTGGTCCCTGGGCCTCTGTGTCCCAAGGAGGCTGACTTTGGCACAGGGACAGGCATCCTGCAGGAGTGGCTGTGTTGGTGCTGGAGCTGGTTGGGGGTGGACGCCCCAGGACCTAAGAGGTTGGTCGGAAGGAGCAAGGGGCCTGGGGAGGAGGCGGGGGGGGGGGGGGGGGGGCATGGAGGCAGTGCAGGCGGGCCAGGGGAGTTGAAGCATTTCTCACATTTTTAAAGAGAGTGGGCTGGGTTAACAACTGGCTTGGGCCAGGCCCATAAATTAGCGGAAGATTTATCCCCCGATCAGGGAAAAGCCATTAGACCTTCTTGGCTCCATCTGTGGGAAAATAACCTCTTTGATTAAGTTGCCCCAGAAGAGTGGCCGCCTGTCCTGTCCTCTGCTCTGCGCAGGAAGGGGCCCAGCGAGGGTGGGACTGGGCCTGGCCACCTCCCCGCAGCAGCTCGGGTTTCCATGTCTTGGTTGGATCCCTTGCCTGGGGACACTCCAGCAGCCAGCCAGGTGTGGTGACGCTGTTCACTGCTGGGGTCGCCCTGTGCACCCCATGTTCCCCGGCGGGCACAGAGCCAGACACCACAGGCAGGGAAGAGGAGTCAGGGCTAGGAGCAGAGGGAGGATGAGGAGCCCAGTCCCAGTGGGATTCAGGGTGTGGTCCTGGCTCCCCAGGGGTCCTCCCAGCGGGATCCTGGGTCACGGTCATGGTCATGGTCAAAGGCCTTTGTCTTGCGAGTGCAGGTGGCTCTCCCAGAGGCCACGTTGTGTGGTGACCTCGTGGCTCGGGTGGTGCTGGGGCTCTGCTCACTCTGTCATGTTCTATGACTGTTTCTGGGCTCCATGTTATTACCATGAACATGTGCTCTAAAATATGTGTCACTCTTGGGGCCTGCACTGTGCGACTCTTCACGTTTATAATTGTTAAGATGAAAAGTCCATTTCCTCAGGCCCAGCAGCCACGTCCGTGTTGCTCATCTGCTGGAAGTGGCTGAGGGGGCCCAGGGGTGCAGCATGGGTGCCCAACATCTCCTGAAGGGCATGGCTCAGCAATGCAGGGACTGCTCAGTTTACCCAAAGCCCAGGGTGCCCAGCACCCCCAAACTGAGCCAGACCACCTCGAAGCACACCAAAGCCCAGCCCCAACCTCACGGCTACGCCTGCAGCAGATAGGCGATGAGTGTGCATCACGGGCCTGCTCAATCAGCTTAGGCTCTGAAGTGATTCGGTGGGGGTGGGGGGTTAGCTACCCTCGCCTCTCACCCCAGGGCACTCTCCAGGTGGCACCCCACGCAGCGAGCGAGCTGCACAGAGGCTTGCTGCCTTCCTAACGCTGGGCCACTGCTACAGACTCCACTCAGGCTTGGGGGTGGGGGTCGAGATAGCATCTCTGATAACATCCTCTGAGAGGCGGAGCTGGCGGTGCAGCACCCAGGAGCGCTGGGCCTCCGCCTCCCTGCGGACAGGCTCGGGGCCACTTCCTCATCAGGAAGCCAGGACGGTAATAAAAGCAGCAGCGGTGCGGGGTGCAGGCTTGTTGGGAGGTTCAGCTGGTTAGTAAGTGAAAAGCGCCTGCGCCTGGCGAGGCCAGCTGCGCGCGTGGGCGTGGCTACGCATAGGCGGGGAAGCGCGGGCTGCGTCAGTATCACTCAGGTACCGCACGGCGCTGCGCCTTTGTACTTAGCAGCTTCTATTGGCTCCCGTCTGGTCTGTGGTGCTGAGCTGCTCTTGGAAGCAGGCCGCTGCCCCTGGCGCATCTCCACCCCTCACTCAGCCCCTGTTGCTGCTCCTGTCCCCACCTGCCTCTTCCAGCACTTGACCCCTTTTCAGATGCAAATGTTTTGTTTCCACCTTTTCTTTTAATTCTTTCCTTCCATTTCCTTTCCCTCCTCCTCTCTCAATCTTTTATTCTCCTCATTTGAAAAAAGATCTCCCTACTTCCTATTAGCTGTCCACTTTTTATATTTTGGGTTCCTCATATTAAAAAAAAAAAACCTTTCTGCTGTTGAAGCTTGTGTGTCAGAGTCATTTCACTTAATACTGTGGTGTCAAGGTACATCCATTTACCTAGGAATGCCTCAGATGGTCCCTTCTTCATGGCACAGTAGTACTCTATCAAATATAGCTAGCACGTTTTCTTCATCTGTTCGTCTGCTGATGGCATATAGGCCATTTCCAAGATTTAGCTTTTATAAGTTGTGGTATTATAATCCTAGGTATGCATTTATCACCGTCATATGATGACTTTAACTCTTCAGGGAAGATACCTAGAAGGGGAATAGCTGAGTCAGATGGAATTTCTATTTTTAATATTTTTGAGGAATCTCAAGAGATCTCCATAGTGATTGTGTTAGCTTACAATCCCGCCAGCAGTGTAGGGCAGACTCCTTCCCCTGCAGCCGTGTCAGCATTTGTTATTGGTTGATTTCTTGAAGATAGTCGTTCCTTCTGGAGTGAGATGGAATCTCAATGTAATTTTAATTTGTGGCTCTCTAATGGCCAGTGAAGTTGAACACTTATTCACGTATCTATTGGCCATTTTTGCTTCTTCTGAGAGTGTCTGTTCATTTCAGTTGCCCACTTTTGAATTCAGTCTTTTATTTTGGGGGAGGGTCCAATTTTTTGAGTTCCTTATATTGTTTAATTTACTATAAAATTAATTTATTTGTATACTTTAGTTGTACATGAGGATTGTCTTTATCATAGGGAGTTTATACCTACATACGATATATCTTTACTCTTTTTTCCCCAAACCCTTTCTTTTTCTTCAACCCATATTTTATATTTATTTATTTATTTATTGTATTTTAGGGAAGGGTCTACAGGGTGTTCAGGGTCTCATTACTAGATCAGAGTCGTAGTGATCCACCTGTTTACAGCCTCCCAAGAGCTGGGATCATAGGCACGCGACACCATACCGAGTCTCAATTGCTGTCTCAGCACGCCCTGGGGGCAGGTCCAGCATGGCAGACCTGGGGATTGAACCCCTGGCCCCTGCGCCTGCTGCACAGAGCTGCTTGGCTGGCCCTCAGCCCATACTTTAGGTGTTAGCCCTCTGTCTGCGGGGTAGCTAGCAAAGCTTTTTCCCAGTCCTTAGGCTGTCTCTGTGTTCTGTTTCCTTCGATGCACAGAAGCTTTTTAACTTGGTAGAGTGGCCTTTGTTGATTCTCAGTATTACTTCCTGTGCCATTGGGTTTTGTTCAGAAAGTCCTTGCCTGTACCTGTATTTTCAAGAGTTATACTGCTGATCTTCCAGCAGGTTGTTTCTATTTTAACATTGAAATCCTTGATCCATTTTGATTTTAGCTTAGCACCTGATGAGCGGTATGGGTCCAGACGAGACTCAAGCTGCCGTGCGTGGAAAGCCAGGTTTCCCAGCACCCTTTACTAAAGCAGCTGTCTTTCCTCCAGTGAGTGTTTGGCCCCTTTGTCAAAGACCAAATAAATGAATGCACCTGGGCTGTTTCTGCACCCTTTGTTCTGTTCACTGATCCTGTGCCTCTTTTTGTGCCAGTGCCATGCTGTTTTTATCATAGTAGCTCTGTAATGCAACTTCAGATCTGGGATTGTGCTGCCTCCTGCTTTGCTTTGTTACTCAGAACTGGTTTTCCTATCGTGGGTCTCCTCTGGTTCCGTATGAGCTTTAGGGTTGTTTTTTTAGATTGATGAGGAATGCTGTTGATATTTTGATTTGGTTGCATTAAATCTGTGTGTCAGTCATGGCCAGTCTGATGACATTGGCAGGCCATCCTCATTTTGCGGAGCCGGGCTCTGTACCTGTCTTCAGCCTTGACACAGGATTTCTACACTGGTGTGAACTGGCCTCTGGGCTTCCGATCAGAAGCATCAAATGCTCATCTTTCCGTGAAGGAGTCGCTGCCAGTCGCTCAAGAGAGTGCCATGGGTGGAGAGGGCCCGTGTGCCCAGCGGTGGCCGGGGTCCGTGGCATGGGGTCCGTGGCACCATTGTTTTCTTCTGACCAAGCACCGGGGTATCCCGGGCTGCAGCATGTGTTCTGCCCTGAGCACCTGCTGATCCTGAGGCTGGGAGTTGGCGGGGGCTGGCACAGGGGGTCACGGAGTCTGAGAAGTGGAATGCTGGGAAGGAGGTACCTGGAAGGTGAAGTACGGACCTTCAAGGCCAGGTTCTGGCCACATGAGGGGGAGGAGGACAGGAGCCGGGTAATTCTGCTGGGCTTCTCAGCCAGCAATTCTTTTGGTATGCCAGACAGAAGGGAGAAAAAACAAAATTTTCTAAAATAACAGTAGTTGCTAAAAAGAATGAAGTATTTCTCCTTGGTAGAGAGTTTACCTCCCTCCCAGGATTTGGCTTCTGATTTTTTCCCCATTCTGTAGATTTCAAATTTCGGATGCTGGGCGCTTTGCCTGAGGTGTTTTGCACGGCCCTGAAGATGAGGCACGCTAGAGCCAAGGCGCCATTTGACACAGCTGGGAAAGGCCGGTGGTGGAGAGCGTGATGTGTGTGTTTGAGAGGAGCTCTGGCTGCTTGCTGGTGGCTCCTCACCTGGCCGCTCCTCACCCGGCCGCTCTGTGCCCACTTTATGCTCACTGCGGCCACCCTCCGGGTGTCAAGGCCTGTGGTGTTCCCCGATGGCACCGGCGGAAGGCACTGACCAAGGTTTTTTTAGAGCAAGGCTTCCTGTGGTTTGAATATCCCCCTTGCTCAGGCCAAAATACAAAGCCTGTGGCAGCCTGCTCCTGGGAAGAGCTGGGGCTGGCTTTTCCCTGGACTGCAGCAGACCCTTCAAGGACCCTGTGGGGGTTTTGGAAGGGGAACGTGGAGGGTGTCTTACCTTCTCATTCCTGGGACCCAACACCTGATGCCACCCCTTAAAGGAGGCTGGGGTTATCTTGGCTCACAGTTTGTGGAGATTTCAGTCCGCAGTCAGCTGGCTCCAGTGCAGATAGCAGAGCCAGTGGCAGGCAGGCCGGCCGAGGAGAGCTGCTGGTGGTGTGGTGGACAGGAGGGGGGAAGGCAACAGAGAAGGAGAGAGCGAGGAGTGGGAGAGAGGGAGGGAGGGAGGGGGACAGAGGAAGTGAGAGGGGCCAGGAGCCAGGGACCTGGAGGGTTTTCTTTGGGTCACCCCCGCAGTGACTACCTCTTCCACCTCCACTGTACTACCATATTTTCCAGTCACCTTCCAAAGCCTCATGGGCCCAGCCAAATAGCTCAGCAGACTAAAGCGCCGCCACCGGCTTAGGCAGATGCAGGGGCCTGAGGTCTGATCCCCAGGCCTCTTGTGCCCTCCCCCACCCCACCGCCGCACTGAGACAGTGACTGAGACTGAGCGGGATGCTGTGCGCCTGTAACGCCAGCGCTTGTGAGGCTGAAAACAGGAGAAATCGCTGAGTCTGATCTACACAGTGAGACCCTGTAGGTCCTGTGCTAAATACAAAATGAAAACAAAACAAAACAAAACAAACAAGAAACAAAAGAAAAACAAAGCCTTATGTTTGCCCCCCTGAGGCTTTGGGGGTGTCCAGGCAGAAATCCTAACAGAACGGAGACAGCAGAAGCAGTGCAGGAATCCAGGCACTCTGCGTCTTCTCCCAGGGCACGCTAGCAGTGAACTTATTTTCCTCAGGAAGAGGACTGCCCTTGTCACCCCCCCCTTGAAGCTGGCTGCCATCCAGGTGCTGAAGACAGGGCCTGGCCCTCGCTGGAAGGGTCTGTCCCAGCGGCGTCCTCCCATCTCAACACGCTGTCCCATTTTCCCTCCTGGCCCTTGCTTCGCTGCTGCGCAGCCCTGCGTTGTGCCCTGACCGTGTAGACCCCGTCGTCACTCACCTACCTCCTTTAGACGAGATGGAGCGCGTGCAGGGCGGCATGGCTGAGGACTCACCTGCTTCACCCGGAATGTTGGTTCAGGTCCAGAGTCTCATGCCGGCCTCCTGAAACCCGGCGTGGGCCACCGAGGTCCACAAGGGTGTCTGACCACTCAGCAGGCTGTCCAGGTGACCCCAGCTTTGGGGCCAGCCAAAGGAACCGTGCAGTAGCACTTGCTCTGCCAGGTGCAGGCTTAGCACTGGCTCTGCAGGCTACGAGGACCAGTGTTTCATCCAAAGTCATCCCCTCTGGGCTCAGGCTTGGGTAGTGCGTGTTTAGGGTACTCATGTTAGTCTTGGCTTTATAGTTTTATCCTTATTATGTTTTCTTCCTAATTTCCTCATTGAACAAAATTTTACATCATTTAAAACTGTTTTTTTTTTTTTTTTTTTTTGTACTGGGAATTGAATTCAGGACCCTGCACTTGCCTTCAAGGTGGCTGTGCTGCTGAGCTATATACCACTGGCCCTCAAAATGCTTTTTGGGAACAAAGGATTCTGGCAGGAAACAAAAGACCCCTTAGTGGGAATTTAGAAGAGACTTTTCCAGGAGTCAGTATGCACAGGGGTACCAAGTCCCACAAGAGCTGTTGCCCCTAGCAACACAGGCTGGGAGGGCGTGGCCCCAAGGCTGCTGCCACCAATCAATACAGACTTAGTCATTTTAAGCAGTAGCATTTTGCTTTGCGCACTCCTGGAGGCCAGGGGTCTGAACTAAGTGTTCTTGCACTCTAGAGGGGGCTGTGCCCTGCTGTGGGCTCTGGGGAAGGGCCCGATAGGCCTCTTCAGCTGATGGTTGCTGGCTGGCATGGTGGCATGTGGTAGTGGGGCACGCCCCACAAGAACCCAGGTCCTTGTGCTTGCCAGGCAGTTTCTTAGACCACCCAGCTCTCTCCCCAGCCCCTTGGCTGGAGCCTTTGTCAGGTCAGCCGCAACCTCCGTTTTCTCCAGCCCTTCTTTGGGGCTGCATTTAGCAGCCCCTAGCCGACCAGGATCACCTCCCATGTGAACTCTTTCACTGATCATCTGTGGAGTCCCTTGGGCCATGCCAGGTACCATCCACAGGGGCTGATCCTTAGGAGCCGCCTGTCTCTGGAGCCCTTGCTCATCCCCCTGTGCCAGGGGTGGCAACAGGCACCTGGCTGTGGCTACAGGAGGGGGCCACGGCCATGGCCATGGCCACTGCAACGATGACGCTCCCTGCCCAAGGGGAAAGGGCGCTGGCCTGGTCCTGCACAGCCCAGGAGAAAGTGAGGGGCCAAGCGGCAGCCTTCTGGCACAGGGCAGCTCAAGAAGTGGATCCCAGGAAGCTGGATGTCCACGCCAGACCCTGGGGCTGCGACAATGACCTCGGCTGTCTCTGAGCCATGATTTTCAGAGGAGGAGGCTCTGCGTGAAGTGTTCGTGGGACCAGGGATCTGAACTGGCAGCAGTGGCATGCAGAGCAAAGGCCGGGTGGTTGTGGTCTGGGCGCGGATTTCTTCCTCATCTCTGTCCTGGTCCACGATGGGAGTGGGCGGTGTGCCTAGTGTGAGGGGTGAGAGGAGTTAGATCCATACACAGAAGCCAGCTGCAGCCCGTGGCCTGCAGGAGAACGCCCGGCCCCAGGCGATGCCGCCCACCTCCTGTCCTGGGAGCCACACTGTTCCTGAGCCTTTGGGGAGCCCGTATGCTGGCACCTCCACAGAGAAACTCAAATCTGAGCCTGCGCCAGGGAGAAGAGCCTGGTCCGCTCCGGCACAGCCCCCTCCCACATGCCTCTGCCCGCTCCGCCTGGGGGTGCCACCCCCCAGGGCCCACCTGTCCCCCACCCCCACCCCCAGGGGGACACACAAGAGGCCTTGTCTCTGCTAGGCTGGGGCTGACATCAGGTGTCTTGGGAGGTGTCATGTCCAGGCTCCTGCCTCCTGGGGATGGCCCTGATATATTTTCTTTGTTGACATTTGAAACTAAAGACAAAACCAGCTGCTTCTTGAGGAGCAAAAAAAAAAAAAAAAAGCCCAACATGAGAAGAATCCCCTTATGACACACAGCCCCCCAAAGTCCAAGCCAATAAAAGGAGCAGCACCAAGAACTCTGGCTCTGAGCCTCTGCGTCGCTGTGACCACGGCCGGTAGAGGTGGCCCAGCAGGGCCTCTCCTGGCTGAGGAATTTATCATTAGCAGTTTTATTAGCTTTTAAGTAGCCAACGGGGGCTGCCAATAGTTTCAGCATCCTCTTTCCAGAGGAATTTTCTTGCCGCTGTCGTGCAGTGTGGTGAGAGGACCCGCAAGCTGCGAGATGCTGTCACAGAGAAGGGATGGCACGGCTGGTGACCTGTGTGTCTTTGCCCCTTGTACCTTTCTTTCAAAAAGGTCTCAGGGCTTAGAGGCGCATCGCCTGTCATCGCAGTAATCCTCTGAAGAGAGGCATTGTCATGGTCCAGAGCGCTTTCGGCGGAGCGGGAATGCTGCGAAACGCCGCCGCTTGGGCCGTGGTCGGCTCCTCTGACATAACTCAAGTATGTTACTTAGCGGGCAGTTAGCCGAGGGAGACCCAGAGCCTCTGAAGTCAGAGGCCGGATGAGCTCACCGCTGCAGATGAGGATGCTGAGTGGACTTGGTGTAGAAGATAGAGGGGCACAGCCCTCTGCTACAGTTTCAAGGAAAGATCCCGGACACAGCTTCGGCTCTGAGCATGGAAATAGGGTTGTGGCCCCCGGGGACCGTCCCCACCACAGAGGATGCAGCCCAGCTGCCCTGGCCGTGTCACTGGCGAGGATGACAGCCCGGATTAGGCCTTGCACGGGGGCGGGGTACTCGGGAAGCAGCCACCGGCACCGAGAGCCTGAGCTGGCGCAGATGAGGTTGCTGATAGATGAGCCGAAATGGTAGAAGCCTGGTGTGGGGCCGGCCAGGCTGATTTTCCCGGTGGAGGGCAGGCGCAGGGGTCAGCCGGCCTCAGGAACTAGGGTGCGCTGGAGCCTTGGTGAACCGCCACCCAGCTTCCCATGCCGGGACCGGCCTCCCTGTGACAAATGGATCTGTAGATGCATAGCCCGCGGTCAGACATGGCTAGGCCCACAGTCTCTGGGCAAGAGGAAACCTGCCCTCCACAGGCCATCTGCAGAAGTCAGTCAAGGCCATGTCCAGAATTATGGCAGTGGAGGGCAGGAAGCGGCAGGTACAGAGGGCACTGGGCTGGGCCACGACCGGCTGCTCACCCCGCGTCCACTCACTGCTGTGCGGGCATCAGGTGTGGGAGGTTGGTGGCTGCTCAGGGACACCAAAGGTAGCAACGATCCAATAGCTTGGGACACCTGCTGGACTGGGCCACCCCGCCACACGTGGGGGTGCAGGGTCTGTCCTCTGGATGTCAGCGATGGCCCAGCAGGCAGGCGAGGTGGTGGAGGAGAGACGCCGTATCCTGCTGCTGTACAAAGGTGGCTGGCTTGGGCTCCTCTCAGAGCTGACCGGCAGGGCCACTGGCACCGCCTTCCAAGGACAGAGAGCTCCTTTCCTTGCAATGCGGCTGGGGGAGGAAGTGGGCTCCGCAGGAGGAGGACTGGGCTGGGCCTTGGATGGTGCTGTTGCTATCGCTGGGTGTGGGCCGAGGAGAGGCCCTGGGGCCCTTGTACGGGGCTGCAAGAGCCAGAGCTGCCGGTGGCGCCCGGCCTTGTCTCTCTGCCGAGGACCCGCATCTGCTCTTCTACCCCTGGGGGCAGGTGCACTGCTTGCCTGCTCAGCCCACAGCTCCACGTGCAAACCTGGGTGCAGGGTGGGGCCGGAGGGTCCCAGCAAGTTCAGGAGAGGTGGGAGGCTCTGGCCAAACTCAGCCCTGTGAAGAGGGCTGGGCTCAGTGACCATCTGGCCCGCACCAGCTTAGGACAGAGGCCACCCAAGGCTGTGGAGACCCTGGGGCTGCTTGCTGACTGCTCAGTGGCTCTGATCCACTGGGGGGTTGTACAGGTGCTCCATCCCCAAGACCCTGGGCAGGGGTCCCTGCTCCAGGTCCTTGGGAAACAGTGGGTGGCAAGATGCTTCTGCCTTCCTGAGGTGGAGCGGGTCCAGGAAGGGGGTGCCGGGTGCTTCTGGGGGGACTCCAAGCTCTGTGTCCAGCAGGCAAAGGAAGCAACTTTAGAGACATGCAAGGAGGGAGGACCTGGGCTAGCCCAGGGAGTAGAGTGCAGGGCAGGAGTGGAGAGCCACATCCCATGCAGCAGGGACGTGACATGGCACGTGTAGAGCCCCTTCTGGCATGCGTTCTGACATGGGTGTCGTGGGGCACACGGTGCTGCTGCATCCCCAGCTCCCCTCACCCAGGGTCCCAGTCAGGAGAGAGGCATGTCCCCCCTCAGGGTGTGGTAGGCCTGGCCTGGCTGCTTCTGGCACCATCCTCATATCTAGGGAACAACGTCCAGTGCAGAAGATCACCTGGGCGACTCTCCTTCAAAGGAGAGTGGTTGTCTCCCTGGCGGCTGAGGCCTGACCCTGGGTATGTATGAATAGGTACAGCGCTGGCTAGGACTTTGCCGTATGCCTCCAGTTGGCTTTAAGCAGTGCATATGGGTCTAGCCGAGGCACTGATGGTAGTCTTGGAAGACAGCAGGTGTGTTTCCCGGGTAACCCCAACCACTGCTCTTTAATAAAAGCCAGGTGGGGACGGGATGAAGAGCTGGTGCTTCACGCTGTTGGCTGGGATCGAGATAGAGGCTATGACTTCCTGGGGCTTAAAAGTTTACACATCAGAACTGAAGCGCCAGACCCTGAATCATCAGATCCTATCTCAATGGTGTAATGCAGGTTGCTCTCTGTGGATCCTTTCTGCATATCGCAGAGGCCGATGCAGGCCTCCTCCCTGGCCCAGCTCACAGCGCTCACCTGCCTCCTGCCATTCTCAGTCACTCATCCCCAAGCCACTCCTCCTTCCTGACTGAATGACCCCAGTTCAGGCCTGGGCAGAGCCCCCTGTTCTAGATGGCCATCACCATGGCTGGACTTAGGACCCCTTAGCTCCCTGTAACTACACATGTGCCCAAGGGTCTTCATTCTTGCCTTGGGTTACACTGAAGGTGGTAGACTGGAATGAACTTGACGGGAATCCCAATAACTTATTCATAGGATTACAAATATTAACTTCCTGTACTGAGAGGAGAGCCAGAAAGGGCTTTCTTTAGTCCCAGGCATAATCAAAAATATGGTGAAGGCTGGCACAGGACAGAATGACAGGTCATTAGCACACAATCTTGTGCGTGTCCTTACATGTCTTGCTCTGTCCTGGCACTGCCCCAGTCAAAGTGACGGTGAAGGGGAAACAAATCAATTCGGGACATCGAGGCAGGCTTCCCTGCTGCTGTATAGAGGGGCCAGGGTGACCGGGCGAGTTTGTCGGACGTGAGGGCAGCTGGGGGGGACCACGCAACGTGCTTTGTGTTTGTTATTTTGATATTTTTTTAGAATTTAAACACACACCATTGATTTTATCACCCCTGAATGTCTATTGCTTCTGTAGTTAAAAGTAGTTTTTTGTAGTGAAAAAAAGCCTCAGAAGCTCTCCTGCCTGGGGCCTTCATGGCCATGCGCCTTTTATTTCAATGATTTTTAAAAATTTAAACACACATTGTATTTTTTGATCATATCTTATAATCCGAAAAGCATTTAGAAGTGTTGGAATGCGTGGGCGGCAGTCCTGTGTGGCCGGGCTCTCCCTGCCGATGCCGGCTTCTCCTCAGGGCCCCAGCTCAGCCTTGAGCAACCCCTTCCCGCCCAGGCCAGCCACGCCACGTGGTGCCACGTGAGGCCCAGTCCTGACCACCTCCTCAGCAAGGCTTCAGTGAGCACCTGGGTGGACAACCCTTCGTGTTCCTCTTGATCGATTCTTAAGATAATCCGATGCCTCGGAGCTTTCCCCTTCCTCCTCCCTTCTTGTCTCCGGTTTTCCGGTTCTAGCAGTAGCTTAGCAGAAGCCAGTTTTCAAACCTTGGCCACATACTGTATGGCAGAGAAGATGGCAGAGCAGGTTGCAATTTCAGTTTAGTGATTATTATTCGCAGGGCGGGAGATGGAACCCAGGGTCTTGGGCCCCTGGAGACAGTTCTCCCGCGCACCTGTGCCAGTGCGAAAGCCTCAGGCTCCTGTTGAGATTTCGGTCTCTTTCCACGTTCCTGGTTGCTGGTACTTTCGATATCAACTTTGAGTTAATGCCTGCTGTGCATTTCTTATCACGGACTGAGGGCAGTGCTGTTTTTTGGAGCACATCTGGAATGCTTGCTAAGGCCCAGCACGTACGCACTTGCATGCTGCCAGGGTTTCCGTCTTGGCCTCTGCCTGGTGAGTTCTTTGGAAGCCGGCCTGAAGATCTCTCTTAGAAGGAACCTTTGCATTTTTCGTAGGATTCAAGTCATTTGCCTGGCCATATGTATGTGGCGGCTTGCCGCTCATCTAGGCTTTATTTTGCTGGCATTATAAGCAGTCTCATGCAAGCTTCTGCAGGTCAACTCTTAGCTTGTCTCCTTATTTATTGAAAACTTACGTCTCCTTCACTGATGTCAAGTATCATCTCTAATTATTTCTATATTTAGATAAGAAAGATGCCCTCCTTACAGGCATGCATTACCAACTTGTACGATTTTGTGAAAAAGCGTGCTGCTAGTTGTCGAGGTGGAGGAAACCATGTTGGCCTACACAAGAGAGAAAGCAGAGTGACGGTGACAGGGGCGCGGAGCTGGCGGGAGGGTGGCGAGCATGCCGCCTGCGTGACATTCCTGGCGGGACAGGCCTGTCACGGAAGGAGCAGCTGTCGGGAACACGCGCCTCTCTCCTCCGCTCACTCTGGTGACGCCGCTGCACACGCGCGCGTGCAATCTCTGGGCGCTGAAGTCGGACCCAGGGCCTTGTGCGCGTCCTACAGCACCCCGCCCCTAGCAGACATTTCTTAAATGACTACGTCTGGACCAAATTCCAGAAGGGATTCGACATGAACGGAATTTTGCCTCTGCCTTGGAGTTCCTCGTTGGCTGTTGTGGGAGGGCGCTCATCTGGGAACATGCCTAGGGTTGGCAAAGAGGGCATGTAGCTAAAGGGATTTGGGGAACAGAGCAATGTGTGGCTCTGAGGCAAGGGCAGTGGCTTAGGGACTGTGGGGCTCTGGTGCTCTTGGCCTGTCCTCCATGCTTGCAAAACAGCTGCCTTTGCTCCAGTCCTTGCACCTTTCTCCAGCCGTGGTCAGAAGTAGGGGATGCGGGCAATGCAGAGCAAGAAAAGGTCCCCCCATGTTGCCCTCTTTTCTCATGGAGAAAAACCTTCCCAGCTGAGCAGCTGTCTTAGTTATTTTTTACTCGTTGCTGGGACAAATACCCGACACTCAAAATGAAGGAAGGAAAGGTTTATTTAGCACTCACAGTTGCTGGAGGTTTCAGTCCATATTCGGCTGGCCCAAGGCTGAGTGGAACAGGGCAGAGAGCATCCAGTTCATGGCAGTGGAACAGCAACCATCACGACAGAGGCAATAGACCAACCAGGGCACAGAAAACAACAGCCAACATCTGTCTCTCTTTATGTTACATTCAGGCTCTCTGCCTCAACCTATCTGCCTTAGGCCACACCCATAATCCCAGAAGGACTCAGACCCATAATCCCATCCGTATTAAAACACATAATCCCAGTGGATCAAGAGTCAAGTAATCTCAGCAGTACTCAGACCCATAGTCCCACCAGTGCTAAAACACATAATCCCAGTGGATAATGACTCAAGGCTCAAACTTTAGAAGCCCCTGCCCCATGATTGCATGAGGCTTTGGGGGGCCAACTAGACATAAACTATAACAGCAGCCTTCCTCGCTCCTGTCATGGGGCGGAAGTGAGCCGCCTGCCTGGGCTTAGGCCCAAGTGGGTCTTCTGGAGACAAAATGTGCCCCGGTCCGCGCTGGAATCCAGGGGATGCCAGGGCAAAGGCGCATTCACCCTGCCCACACCGCCCACGCTGGTTCTGTGAGTGGGGAATGAGGAGCCACCGGCTTTGGAGGAGGCAGACAAGAGCGTCTGCCACAGAGACCCCTGAGCCAGCACAGATGTCGCAGCTCCCCGGGCTAAGCGCTGACGGAGGGCTGCGAGGACCTGGCCACTCTCTGTACAGGGAGCCCAGCGCCAGCTTCTGCTTGCCTCTCTGTGAAACCAGAGCAACACTGGCTGGGCCCCACCTGAAGGACGGCGTGAGGTCCCCCTGGCTTTGAGCATAGACGCCCACACCCGCCTGTTCTTTTGGACCACAGTCCTCATCCTGGGCGAGACAACCACGGGCTTCTGGGGATCCGAGGCTCAGTGCAGCCCATCTGGGATTGCAGGGGGACTGGGCCAGGGCCAGGTCGGTCCGGTGCTGGCAAGGACCCTGCTCACACATGCACTCTCCAGCCCAGGAGTGGGAGGCCAGGGCTCCCCTGTGATCTGGGCGGGTGTCGTTGGTGTCTTAGGCTTCCCGGGAGAGCAGACACCTGGGAATGCTGCCCAGAAATGTCCCTGGGCTGCGGACAGGGTGAGAGTGCCTTTGCCCTGGCATCTCCTGGATCTCAGTGTAGACCAGGGCTCAGTCCTGAGGACAGTCTGCGCAGGCACTGACTGGCCCTGGCTGGAGGGGTCGAGAGCAGCCTGGAGTCCCCAGCTGAGGGAGCACAAAGCAGTCAGTTGGCCTGGGAGGTCAGCCCCGGGATGCACCGGGCCCTGGGTGATTAAGTCCAACGGTTTCCTTCTGTGGGTGCGGGAGAGAAATGGTTCTGAATTGGCCTGACCTTTTCAACTTCAGCCTGCGAGGCCAGCTGAGCCAAGTTCCCCTTCTAACTGCAGAGCAGTCTGTGTTCTGGGCATGATCGGGGACCTTACCCCGCTCGCACCTGCTGGCCGCCGCCGCCGCCGCCTGACGAGAAGTCTTCAGCCTGGAGGCAGCTCGGGCGCCGTTAGTAACCTTGTCACCCTTACCTTGTGGTCTTCCGCATCTGCCAGGACATCCAGCTCAGTGCAGTCCCCATGGGCCTCCTCCGGCAGGGCAAAGATTAACAAGCTCTGATGTGCTGGTGTCCTCACGTCCTGAGGGAGCGGCGGTGGGTGGCAGATAAATCACAGGCTGTCTTCCGCAGGCCCAGGGACCTCTGAGCCCTTCCGCTCTCTGGGCTCCAACCCACGGGTGAGGGACGTGGACACCGAGGCTCAGGGAGATGCGGGCGGCAGGCCTGGGGCCCGTGGCTGCTTGCGAGGCTCAGGGCACCCTGGACACAGGCATGGACGGCCTGAAGATGGCTGTAGGAGGCAGCCCTGGGATGACTGGTCAGGTGTCCCAAAGGGAGACAGAAGAAGGGAGGCCTCTGGAGCTTCGGGGCGGTACAAACCCAGATAACCGGCCCGTGTCCCTTAGTTGCTAAGTGACATAGAATCGTACCTTGTGCACAGCACTGCAGTAGGAGGAGCCACCAGCCTCAAGCCCGTGTTTTTGTTCTAAACTTCATTTTTTTCATGTGTAAAGTGAAGCTACGAATGGCCTACCATAAACCTCCTGGCTGAGGTGGATGCCAGGTGTGGTCGGCTTGTGATACCCAGGCGAACTGAACCTGCATGGCACTGGGTATGGAAGGCCCAGCGGAGGGTGGCGTCCAGCTGCACGAGAGGCAGAACTGCCGAGGAGAAGAGAGGCTGTTCGGGACGCTGCTGGGCGGAGCTGCCGGCTCTCCCGGGCTGTTCTGCTAGGGGCCCTTGAGACACTGGCTTTGCTGTTGAGCTTGCCTGCTCTTACTGGAGGAGGAGCTCAGGACCTCACTGAGGATGGCTGTGGTTCACTTTGGGGGAGCTCTGGTGCTGAACTTGAGCATCGATTCCTGGCTCGGGAGGGGAAGATGGTGCGCAGCTCAGCCCTCTGGAGAAGCTTGTCACATCGGCTGTCCTGAGGGGGACTCGGCTTTCCTTATCATTGAAGGCGCTGAGGACCTCGCTGTGGCTGAGGATGGCTGCGAGACTTCTGGGGGAGCCCTGCTGCCTATCCTGAGCCTCACTTCCTGGCTCCAGTCCCAATCCCTCAGCCTGATAACGCAGTTCTCTATCGGGCCGGCATAGCCCTTCTAGTGAAGGACCTCGCCATGGGACCCGGGCCCTCAGCTGGGTTCTTGGGGGTTTGGTGTGTGGACAGATTGCCTGTACTCTCTTTTTCTATATTCGTATTTGGGTGACAGCTATAAAAATCTTATAAAATATGTGTCCTGTATTGTACTGTTTCCCTTGCAAAGCCCCAGACTATGACACTGGTTTAAAAAATATGGTTAAAGGGTGAAGACGCCCCTGGTTGGCAGTCCATGCTCGTGTTGCAGACAGAGAGCCGGCCGGAGCTCGCCTGCCTCTGCGGCCCAAGGGGGCTTGTGGAGCAGTCACCTCCAGCAAGGGCCTTTGCGGCAGTTGTCTGGCATTGCTCCTGGTGTCTCCCGTGTGCTTCAGAGCTGATCATTCCACTGATCTAGAGGCCACGGCAGCGGCGCCCACTGCTCTCTACATCACCCATGTGACCTTCACACCAACCTTGTCAGATGCCAGCTTACTTCAATTTCACTTTGCAGGCGAGGGTAGCGGGGTCCACAGAGGGTGGGTGATTTGCCCGAGGTCACTAGCGCAAGCAGTGGAGCGGGCAGCCCAGGGCAGCCAGGCCAGCCCTGGAGCTCTCACTTGTGCATTACTCACTTGCCCGCGTGGGTCAGTCAGTGGGATGAAGGTGGGGCCCTGGCCCTGGCCCTCACGTCGGCGTGCTCTCTGCCTCTGCTTCTGCCCATCTGCCACGCCTGGGTTCTCTCTCTCCAGGAATTTGCAAATCACTGTGAAGGCAACGGCCTGCTCACATGGCATATAAACACCCTTATCTCCTCTCTATAGACAGCGCCCCTCAGATCTGTGTGCCCAGGATGGGCCAAGGCCTGCGTTCTGCTCAGAGCAGGGCGAGGGAAGAGGGCCCCCAACCTGGAGACTCTGCCGTCCTGACAAGCGCCCGCCGTCCACGCCGAGGGACACGCTGTTTTCAGCAAGAAGCATGATTGCTGCTTTAAAAGGTCAAATAAATCACCTCAGAAGTCGCGAAGAGGTAAACAGCCCGATGCCTGGGCAGCTTTCCTGAGTTTATGAGGTCTCCTGGTGACAGGGTTTACAGAGGCCTCATCCATCACCCGACCCTGATGCCCACGGCTGTGCTCCCAGGCGGTGCGTGCTCCTCAGCGCCCATCTCCCCTGGAGTTGCTGTGTGGAAATCTTAGCTCTGGTGGCCATGGCAGCCTCTAGGCCAGACCCAGAGGAAAGCTCCCGACCGCAGCCCCAGCGTGACAGTGTGGACTCCCAGGGCTGCGGGAAGGGGCAGGGGAGCTGGGCGGTATCTCGCAGACCAGGTGCTTGTGTAAACAGAACAGCTGTCACCCCAAAAGCAATTCCACAGGCCTGCGAGCTCTCCCTGCCCATCAGGGCCTGCTCTGAGGAGTCGTCCCTCCAGCCCCCGAGAGGGCTCCTCAGAGATCCTTTCAGCACGTGCTTAAGTTGTACATCCCTGGGCAAAGCTTGTTGTAAATCTGGATGTCAGCTTCGAAGTGACTATTTTGTACAAGAAAATAAATGTCTTTACAAAACCTTTCTGTCAGGGCACTTGAATTGAGCCGTTATTTCACGGTGTGTAACGGGATCTTGCCTGGTGAAACAAACCCTCTAAAGAGGTGACTGCAGTAGGCTGGGTCCTGGCCTGGTGGCACTGCGGTCCGCACCGAGAGTCCAGGCGGAGAGTTTGTGCAATGCCCCTGAGCCCTGCCTCCCAGGGCAACCCCTCTGCCTCAGATTCACGGGGCCAAGGACAGAGGCGGCACTGGAGCGCTGCCGAATTCACAAGTTCTGGCTTTATTATTTTCCTTGTTTATTATTTTTGAGATGAGAAGAAGCGTAGGGGGGAGACAGTGGATAGGAAGAGATGAGCACGTCTTTGTGAGTGGCTCCTTTCAAAATCATCAATCTCATTGCAATGTAAATTTTGATTTTTTTTTTTTCCTTTTCCAAATGAACTTAGCCTGGAATCCATCCAAGTCAGGCGGGAGAGACCACCAAGGGTTCTCATCAGCCAGAGACCTAGCTGTGGTCATTTATTATAGTCACTTATCTGATAGGCGCTTCATTATCTGTGATAGTTTTACAGGGACGAGCTCCGCCAGGCATGCCAGGGAGTGCATAAACATGTTACCTTGTGACAGGGTGTCTGTTACTTTCTGTCAGCGCGGCTGGCCCCGGCCAGGCCCTGCAGCCCCGATGAAGTAACAGAGAGTTTAATAAGCTTCAGTGAAAGCTGCTGCGTAAACAACGCATCGGGAGTGTTTCCCTCTTCAGCCGCTTAAACAAATAAAGGTGAGGAGGAGGAGCAAACAGAGCTGGCTGCAGCCTGGCGGAACCGCTGGTGGCGGGGAGATTCCTGGGTCGTTCCCCACACAGTGCTCCCCGTCGCCTGCCTCCTTCGTTCCTCACGCTCACCCCCTTTCTGACAGGGGCGTGGGTCAATCTGCCCTCTGTCCAGGAACAAGCAGACACTGCAGGAGGGCGTCCTTTCTCAGGTGTCTGTCTCTCTCCCTCTGGGAAGGCCCTTGGGGAAAGGGACCCTGGCAATTGGGCAGCCGCGCTGCCAGCCCTGCCTGGTCCTTTGGTTTGCAGCTATCCCCATGGGCCGGGAGGCTTGGGGCAGAGCCCCTGGTGGAGGGCTGCGCGTGGCCATGAGGCGGACCCCAAGCCCATCTCTGTGACCACACATGTGGCTCAAAGGCACTGTCACTTGCTGGAGGATGGCGGGGCTGTCCCAGCTCCCTGTGAGCTACAGTGAGGGAGATGGGCTCCCCACAACCGCCCCATCCTGCACCCCGAGTCTTCCATGATCTCTCTGGGGGCTTCGGATTAGTTTCGTAGGATTAAAGTGTTTTCCTCTTTGGCTTTGCAGGGCAGGCGGCCGGTGCACAGGGAGCTGAAGTGTAGTGGGAGACCTGCACTCGCGCCAGGCGACCCCCACGACCCCGAGACCCCACAACTCCTGCCGGTTGGTGGGAGTGGAGGGCTGCCCTGTGGTCTCACCTCCCTGGTGTCCCTGTGCCGGCTACACAGCGAGGACCAGGCTGCCTTTGGTTTTCGCAGCATTGGAACAGCAGAAACTTGAAACAAGCGGTCACCATGGGGGTGGGTGGCCACAGGAGCGCACTCAGAGTTTGGGCGTCTGACCCAGCCCTGAGGAAGGAGATGAGGGCCAGGGAGGTGATGGGGAGGGCGGGGACCCTCCTGCACCCTTCGGTCCTCCTGAAGCAGGTGGCGGTGGCGGGATGTGCGTGGCGGGGGAGGGCTTGCTCTTCACTGCAGCGCTTCCCCGAGTCTCCAGGGCAGCTCAGCGCAGCGCTGCAGTGTGACTCAGCCTGCCTCTCTGGGTGCTCCTTCATGCTGCTATCTTGCCACGTGCTGTTCTGGACTACGCTTCCCCACTTCCTTGTGGACCGGGATTTCTAGGTGTTGGCCCTGGAGCCTTTGGCCACTGCCGGGTGGGTCTGCTGCGGACCCAGGGACCGACGCAGGCCCTCACAGGTGTCGGGTGGAGCCTGATGCTCAGGGTGCTCAGCAGGAGGACAGGGACCTGGTGAGGAGGGGAGAGGGCAGGGGCAGCAGGTGCCCCTCTTCCTGGTCATTCCAGGGGCAGAGTGGGGACTGGTGTGGGTTGGGACCTAGGACCGTGCGTGTGGCCATCCTCCTGGGCCTGAGCGGGCTTCCAGCTGCGTGCCTCAGGTGCGTCCTTGGCTGCCCTGGCCCCGTGGGAGGGGAGGATGCAGGGATGCATGCGGAGAGCGAGGCTTCCTCTGCTGAGCGTCTCTTAGCATAGCATGGAAAGGAAGAGGGCTTGCAGGCTGCAGGGGGTGGGCTGGAGGAGGCTTCGGGGTCGGGCAGGTGAAAGCCAGGGCAGAAACCAGATCGAGTGGGGCGAGTGCCTCGGGAGACGCATGGGGGCTCTGCCACCCTCAGACTGGGTCCTGGTCCTGACCACAGGGACAGTGGCTCTAAGAGCCGTGGCTAGGGCCAGTGGAGGAGGGAAGGACCTTGCTATCCCATGCAAGGTGGGATGCTAGTAGCT